>JAHWFO010081361.1:0-18606 GCA_023313115.1 Rhysida immarginata | reverse complement strand
CTTGTTCTGTTCAATAAGAAACTGGACTGGGTGGACAACTACAAGTACCTGGGAGTTTTCATTGACTCAAAACTCTCATGGAACCAGCATATTTCCTATGCTCTGAACAAAGCGAAGAGGGCTAAGTACAGTATCATAGCTCTTATGGGTCGCAACAGCGCCCTCAGCATTGACAACAAGCTTCTTCTGTACAAATCGATTATCCGGACCATACTCCTCTATGGCATGCCTGCGTGGGCGACTATCTGTAAAAGCAGATGGAGTGAACTACAGTCATTCCAGAATGTTACCCTGAGGACTACTGTCCAGCTGGACAGAAGGACGGTGAAAAACCAATCCATCCACCTCGATTTAAACATGGCCCATATCGGTAAGTTTATTGACCGTTTCGATAACAAAACAACGCGTCACAGGAAACCACGTGACCGATCCTACGACAGCCCTTACTAACTTCCGTTTCAGAGCATTTAGTACAGTGTAACTACAGTGTAGTTTAAATTACAAGTGTTTATACAATTATTAGGCGATTTTTCTGTTTAAATTATGTCAAGCAGATATTTTAAAAGTTTGAACGGCGTAGCCAGCGAACGATATAAGCAGAAATTAATGTTTGAAGAGCACAATTTGCCAGATCCCATGGATGATATGTTAGAAACGTTTTTCAAGAACGACGTGAATTCGTGGCCTACAGTAACATCACTCGATCTGTACGATTTTTATGTGAAACGAATATGTTTCTACGCCAAGGATGATTATAATTATCTTGTAAGTGGGAAAGTAAAAGAAATCCTCGTGGATCGTGTCAAGGAGCTACAGGTGAGTGAACGATTTAAGCCTATTGATTTATCGTGCTAACTTTAATACAGATTTTACAAATTGGGTTCATGAATTTCATACATTTCTAAATAAATTTAATACAATTTTAAATGAATAAAATACGATAAAATGAATTATACTTTAAGAAATTTATGCGAGAAAAAAAATAACGAAAGTTCCGTGACGGTGTACATTGAATGATGGGCGGCCAGGCCGACATGAATGACCGTCCGTTAGCTGAAGTTCATCGTCACGCCGCTGAGAAACGCTTCTTTGCGGCGTTTACGTTCTCAAACGCTCGGATAGGGTGGCTAGTGTACCGGCCTTTATTCTTTGACATAAATTCGGCTCGGCCGCGTCGTACGTCTTTACTTCTCCGTTGTTATATTCCTTCTCCACCAAATTTCGTGATTTTTTTTTCCCGGATAAATTTCTTAAAATATAATTCATTTAAATCCTATTAAATTCATTGAAAATTGTATTAAATCTATTTAGAAATGTATGAAATTTATGAACCCAATTTGTAAAACTGTATTAAAGTTAGCACGATAATTGGTTCACTCACCTGTAGCTCCTTGACACGATACACGAGGATTTCTTTTACTTTCCCACTTACAAGTTAATTATAATCATCTAATGAAGAGTATATAATTATAATCATCTATTTAGAGTTTTTCATTTGTTGAATAATGAGCGGCCAGGCCGACATGAATGACCGCCCGTTAGCTGAAGTTCATCGTCACGAAACTTTCGTAATTCTTTCTTGCATAAATTTCTTAAAATATAATTTCGATAATATGATAAATCATTTACATATTAATTAGGTGTGTTACAATAATAAATTCAGAACATAAACGCGATGGGGCTGATCGATGTTAGCCGAGGAAATTAGGGGATGCTACACGGGATTTTTACCGATTTTAAATAACGCTTCGTTTAAATAAATATAATGCGTGTTTTAGTTCAGTGTAAACGGAGTTTGATTATTAAATTAAATAAAAAAAAATATTTTTATTATAACCTTGTTTTAGTCAATTTACCGTAAACTTTTTATTATTTTAATTCAGTTACAGAAAACAAGCTTGTAACATAAACAAATAAAACAAACGTAACAAGAGTAACACTTAACCGTCGTGTATTAATTAATTGCACTGTAATTAAACTAAAATAAATACAGTAATATTAAAAATGTTTATTCTTCCGTATTTCTGTACTGAGGGGGTAAAATTGTATTAAATTCATTTAAAAATGTATTAAATCTACAACACAACACTTCACTACACAGTATTGTTTAGCATGGAAAAATGGCGACGCCGGAAGTGTGGCTGGGCTTCAGAGGCCAACTGATGTCGCTACCGCCACCTACATAGAGCTTTCCTCGAAAGGGTCCATACAGGATCTCCTTTTCATTATGATACAGAAGATGAAGACTCACGACAATAAGCTTGTGAAAGGGATACTGGAGAACTCAATGAATATGAACTGGCATACGAAGTATCGTAAACCGAGGCACGTTCTTGACATTAATTTTGAAGATATTAGCAACGTCTCTTTCCCACACTGCTGGAAGATGTGATAATCTTCTTGCTCCTTGTGTTTTTTAATTTCGTTTGTTTTTTGTTTCTGACAATCGTCAATCTTATTTTCTTTTTTGTATAATATGGAAGACCGCTTGGGTTGGTTAGGCTTCTTGACTACCTCAGTGTATTTCATTTGGAGTTTATTCTGGTTGGATGAGCTTTGTGAAAGCGCTGCTTTCGTCCCATCCTAACGAATGTACACCTCACTGTTCGATTGTCGATTGTCTTGTTGTGCATCCTGAAGAAGCCGGGAATAAATGGCGAAACTAGTCGATAAGTCTGTTGTCCACCTTTTATACTGTAAAGCCACTACTCACTTCTAAAATTACTTGCCGACCCCTGGTCTAAAGTATCTGGTGATGCTCCACAGTGGTGAGGCACGTCAAGAAGAGTTTATATAAAGTCCCGGTATATCACCTGTTTTTCGTATTTTACGTAGAATGGATAGTCCCTTTGCTGTGTGTTGTATAGATTGAGTTGTTAAGTACCGAAAGGTGCTTTATGTTATCTGTGTGGGGAAACGTGTCTGTCTGTAACTCTAACTCCTCCGAGGCTATGTAAGATTTTCAAAATCTGTTTTCGTCAGTCGATGAGTATGGTTCATGACACGAACCAATCACAAATATTATCTAAATCGGTTCACTGGCACGTGCACAAATGTTACCTCTATTTTCCCGCCAAGCAATTTTCAATGGGAAGATATATTGAGTAATATATCAAACAAATCGTAATGACGAGATAGATGCGGTTATTCATTACTATTTTCGTCAGTCGATGAATATGGTACATGGCACGAAAGAATCACAAATATTATCTAAATCGGTTCAATAGCATGATACCACGTGCACAAATTATACCTTCACGACCCCACCTAGCAATTTTCAATGGAGAGATATATTAAGTAATATATCAAACAAATCGTAATGACGAGATAGAAGCAGATATAAATTACTATTTTAGCCAACTGATAAACTGAGTTAATTTTCGCCAATTAATAAATATAGTTCCGGGAATGAACCATTTAGAAAATGGTGGAAATCGAAACAATGGCACGTGCTCTATTGGTACCCTTATGACACCCTCAAATGTTTTCAATGATAAGATATGGCATGTAATATATCAAACAAATTGGCATGATGTGTCATGAATGAATATAACGTAAAATTATTCATAGGCAAAATTGATTCAAAGACACCCGGTTTAGTGGAACCATTATGGTTCATTGGAATTTTCAATGCTAAAATATGGCATGTAATATATCAAACGAATTGGAATGATGTGTCATGAATGACTATAACGTAAAATTAATGATTGTCGAAGTTGGTTTCAAGGAACCTGGTTTAGTGTAACCATTATGGTTCATTGGAACTTTCAATGCTAAAATATGGCATTTAATATATCGAGCAACTTGGAATGATGTGTCATGAAATAATATACCGTACAATTAAAGATAGTCGTAATTGGCTCCAAGAAACCTGGTTTCGCGGAACCCTTATTGTTCACTGGAAGTTTCAATGCTAAAATATGGCATATAATATATCAAACAACTTGCAAAGATGTGTCATGAATGAATATAACGTAAAATTATTGATAATCCAAATTGGTTTGAAGGTACGTGGTTAATGGATCATTATGGTCCAGTAGATACTTACAATATTAACATCGGGCAGTTTAAAATATGCTTCCGCGAATGGTTTATTTTAACCTTTCGTTACTTGGTTATGTCATTCCTCAATGGTTTATTATATAACCAATTGGGAGTTATAATTTAATTTTTTGAGATTGTTCTCTTTACCTACAAGTGTAATTATCCTGGTCAACGCCGGGTCCTCTGCTAGTTTTATACAAGAAGCTCAAGTAAATACCAGATTTTCGCTATGAAAAGGGTTTATTTACAGAATACGATTCCGAAATTATACAAGGTCTCTCATTTAACCTGACAAATCATACAAAATAACTGGAAAAATGCGCATCATAGAAAAAAATAAAAAAGTACATTTTTAATATTTTTAAAAAAGCTATCCAATGATACCAAATTCGACCTCTACCCCACCCCTTTTGGTTGGGGGAGGGAGGAACTTTGAAATCTTAAATAGGAATCCCTATATTTAATGGCATTTTCAGATTTTACGCAATATTTTCTTAGTGTTTTTCAATTGATCCAACCATTTCTAAGATAGAAGTATACTGAAAGTGTGAACAGAGACCGAGGGTGGGTCTTAGAGATATTCCTATTCTACTTTTAGATGGTATTAAGAATCCTAAGTCAGAATTTCATAAATCCAAAACTGTTTAGTACACAAGCAGAGTCTGTGCATATACATTATACTAATATAGCGTTTCATATTTAAGTTTTCAAAGTTCCCCCTTCCCCCACCCTAAGGGGGTGAGGGTCGAATTTTGTATAATTGGATAGCTTTTAAAAACTATTAAGCACGTATTTTTTATTTTTTATATGATTTTTTCGAGTTATTTATTTTGTCAGGTTAAATGGTTAAAATCACACACCATAATTTACACATATAAATGTAGATTGGTTAATAATCCTCGGAATCTACTGTGTAGTTTTTTTTTAATATTTTTTTTCATGGCACTATTGGGTGTACATAAGAATCCCTGTTTGTTTTCATCGGAGATGAAGATAAATCACAAGAAATAAATTTCAGAGCTAAATCACTAAGACAGAAAAAGAGCCCTATGAAGTTAAGTTGAGGTATATATTTAATTCTAACTTCATTTTTTATGCTTAACTGCTTCATTTTTTCTCTAAGTTGACATGCGTAAATTAATTACTACAAATTATTAAAAAAAAAAAAAAAAAAAAAAAAAAAAGAGATGAACACGCGCCAACTGGAGAGTCGGCAATTGATCCTAAATTGTCTTCTCAGCTTACGTAAGACATTAAAAATCTTATCAAAACAGAGACGTCATTGACTTACGGCAATGATGCTATTTACTGACAGTAAGAAAAAAAACTATAGATGAAAACAAAAAAATAGAGAAATTTTGCAACATTAACATCAACAGAAATGAAAAAGATCAATATGTTTAAAAATATTTAGAACTTAGCCATTCTTATAAAAGATTAATTGCTTATAAAATGTTTCCCACACGTATTATTGCGATAATAGGGAGTTTTTGGTTACCGATTTTACGTTGTAGAATTATGAGTCAAGGCTGTAACTCTTAATTTGAAACTATATCTCTAACGAAGAAAAAAACATTTCACTATATGGGAATGAAATGTTCGGTGCGATAGAGCATTATATTTTAGATACATTTTTAAACATGTTCAATATTACTATTACTAAAAAAATTTATTTTTTTTTGTCCGCAATAAAACGCATTGTTGCATGAATTGTATGAAAATGAGTTTCGCGTGGTAAATTTTGAATACCATTGTTGTAGCCGTTGGTTTAACGAATTTTATTCAAACTTAATCCACGGACCATAATATATTTAAGATAATTAGTCATTTGCCCGGTTATTCCGGGGGGTGGTGGAGGGAATATTTACTGTTTAATATACAAATTTACTGTCATGCTCCGGGATGGACTAGTAGTATTTTAAATACAGTTTACAAATACTGTACATTTAGTATTTACAAACTAGGCCTACCGAACTTTAAACATAATATTATTCTTCTGAAGAAAATTAGGAGTTCATTTTTGGAACATTATCCAGCTCAAGCTCAAGCCATTGCATCATGTTGATTTGAGTTTTTTGGTTCATTTCAGTCTGT
This sequence comes from Rhysida immarginata, assembly GCA_023313115.1. Lineage (NCBI taxonomy): Eukaryota > Metazoa > Arthropoda > Chilopoda > Scolopendromorpha > Scolopendridae > Rhysida > Rhysida immarginata. The sequence continues at coordinate 12,468 of JAHWFO010081361.1, read as the reverse complement.
ATCAAGTTGTTTCACCTAATTTTGCAAGACTGTTTGCTAACTGGATCGTTAAACTTGTTTAAACAATTAATTTTAAAAAGTAAAACAGTCGCATTGCTTTCATCTCAATGGGTTTCGCCCTGAAAAAAAAAAACCCACAGAGATTGAAGCGCCCTCAGTGGCAGTAGTTTTCTATAAACACTTTTTTGTATACTTGGAGGCGTTTAGTTTTAGTTTTACAGATCCTGACAAAAGTAACATCAAAAAAATAAAAATTAAAACATTTGAGATATAAGGCACTAGTTAAATCAGAGAAACTATCTTTTAGGTATTGAATATTTCGGCCATATCATTTTCGGAAATAATCGACTTCGAGCTCAGAAGATGAGATCATCTCTGAACATTATGGTTGAGTTCTTTCCTTTCGGTCATCATATCGCCGCTTTGCCTGGTTATCGGTATTATTTCGCTCTCTTGAGCGTTTATGGTGATTCTTTTTTTTAAACGGAGACTATTATTGTTTCCGAAGGCTTCTGCGGGTTTTATATTCCAAATTGTTTTTACATAGTGAAGATACTGCATCGTATCTGCTGTTTTATCAATAGCGAAAGAATGGAGCACTTATTTGGCATCACAATGTATGTCTGTCCCCTTCATATATTCTACATTTTTTCACATGTAATTTTTCACATGAAATCTAGAACATAGCTTACCATGAGAATGTTCTCCTTCACTATTTAATTTTCACTGATCCACTGGGGCCGGAGTTACGGGGGTGGGAGTTACGGGCTGGGAGTTACGGTGTCTACGTGGTATTTAGTATATAAAGGAGTGAAATTAGGTATGCAGATTCCTCTAGGCAAGATCTATATTATTACGAAGTTAGGGCTATATTGTCCCAGTGGGGTCGGAGTTGTGGGGTTGTCAGTCACTTGATCTTTAGAACTATGGCAAAATACGAGGGGAGTTCAATAAGTAATGCAACGCATTTTTTTCTGAAAAAGGGGTTTGTTTTATTCAGCATTCAAATACACCATGTTATTCCCCAATCTTTTAGCTGCATCACACTATTTTTCAACGTAATCTCCATTCAATGCTACTGCTTTACGCCACCTTGAAGTGAGGGCCTGTATACCTGCACGGTACCATTCCACTGGTTGATGTCAGAGCCATCGTCGTGCTGCATCAATAACTGCTTCATCATCCGCGTAGTGCGTCCCACGGATTCCGTTCTTCATTGGGCCAAACAGATGAAAATCCGTTGATCTTCTCGAATGAGAGTGTTCGCATGTTCCGACATTGCAGGAGTCAGAGCTGTGCACGGCCGGCCAGTTCGCGGGAGATCAGACAGTTTTGCTTGACCTTGCGGCGATGATGACACACGCTTTGCCCAACGAATCACCGTGCTTTTGTCCACTGCCAGATCACCGTAGTCATTCTGCAAGCGCCTATGAATATCTGAGATGCCCTGGTTTTCCGCCAAAAGAAACTCAATCACTGCCCGTTGTTTGGAACGCACCTCCATTGTAGACGCCACTTTAACAGCTCACTATAGCGTCTACAACGCATGAAACTTTACGAGACGAAGCGGAAATGTTTGAAAATGTTCCACAAGAAATGTCCAGTTTTTTCAAACAAAATTGGCCGAGAAAAAAAAATGTGTTGCATTACTTATTGAACTCCCCTCGTATTTCGTGTGATACTTCGTTCGATTGAAAATGTTTGAAAATGATTGAAAATGATGAAAAACGAAAGAAGATAGAGCTCTTTTACATTTCCTAAATACGAGGGGCGTTCAAATTTGACCTGGACTTTTTTTTGTATAAATTTCATTGTTGCAAAAATCTAAATTTTCATTATGGGATGGCAACTACCGCCTGTCATGCAAATGCAGCACCATCATCTGGTTGCCATAACAACGAAGTGGAACAACGTATTGTTTCCTTAAACAAAATGGCGAACAGCGATGTGCCAACCAAAGTGGAACAACGTATAATCATCAAGTTTCTCCACAACGAACGTGTGAAAGCATCTGAAATTCATCAGAAACTTCAAAGACAGTTCACCGGGTTATGTTTGTCTCGGTCATCCGTCTTTGCTTGGTGCCAAAGTTTGAAGGAGGGCGAGAATCCATCGGCAGTGAACCTCATAAGGCAAGGCCATATGTCAATGATGCTATCATCGCACGAACAAATGAGCTGATAAGGGACAACAAGCGGATTTATATCCGAGAATTGGCTTCAATACTGAGCATCAGCACTGATAGTGTGGAGACCATCATCCACGATAAGTTGAAATTCAACAAGATCCAGATGGGTCCCTAAGCAACTCTCCGAGGATCACAAAACACCCGGGTGGAAATCTGTTCCATGTTGCTGCAGCGTTATGACAGGGAAGGTGACAGCTTCTTAAGGCGTGTTATGACCAGTTCTTGGGAGGGCAGAGGTTCGGCTCGAATGAGGAAGTGAAAAAGGCTGTCCTGACGTGGTTTCGACATCGCCCTGAAGATTTCTACAGAACCGGTATCCAGATGGTACCAGAACGCTGGAAAAATATGCAGAGAAGCAAGGAGAATTCTTAACTGTGTTCACTGTTTTAATCCACGGTCAACTACTAGAAGCCAGATATGTAGTGTCACTAGTAATTGACATAACCTATCAATTATTGATAATTTCTGTGTTTAAAAAGCGAACAAAAAATATACTAATATGATGTAGAATATAGGGTAATATAAGGTTTGTACAAATGAAAACGAAAATTTGTGTGGGAAAAAAAAGACGATGTGTAGGATCGTAAGTTTTTGTTTTCAACAATTGCGAAACCCCACGTGCAAATTGAACAATATCTTGCAAGTGTTGCATCACGTTAGAAAGAACGATAGCTCGCGCTTCGAAGCTCTGTGAGTGATCGCTTCGTCCAAACAACAAAACCCCCGAAAAAATCAAAAGCAATCGCGAACAGCATGGAGAAGATGATGTTGACCGTGTTTTTTGATCGCAAAGGCCCGATTTTACTCGACTTTCTTGAAAAAGGCACCACAGTTAACGCAGCACGATATGAGGAAACATTGAAAGCACTGCGCGCGGCCATCAAATGCAAGCGTCCTGGACTTCTTACAGAAGGAGTGCTTCTTCTCCACGACAAAGCGCGTCCTCACACCTCGAAGCAACGGTAGATTTCATCAAAAAGTTCAACTGGGAAGCAATGCAGCATCCACCTTACAGCCCTGACTTATCACCATGTGACTTTCACATGTCTGGGGATCTCAAGAAACATCTGAAAGGCCGCAGGTTTCAGCCGGACGATGAAGTGAAGGAAGAAGTTTTGGAATGGTTTCACACGCAAACGAAAGATTTCTTCCATAAAGGAATTATGTCTTGTTACACAGTGGGATAAATGCGTTAATGCATGGGGAGAGTATTTTTAAATTCCTTGTATACACTATTGGATAAAATAAATAATTTTCGTTTTCATTTGTACGACCCTTATAATAAAGAAAACGTGCTGGTTGTAAGTCTAACTTCTTAATTTCCAATAATTGACCTAGCCGTGTCAGTTATAGGAACTTGACTGCCAACTTTTAGATCACCCACTTTGAGAAAAGTCTTCTTAAAAGAAAAGTCTTATAGGCCCTATTTGCCGATTTCATTTTGTTGGTTTTGAATTTTGTCACAGAGAAGATCAACAGACAGCCCAAGACAAGTTATCTTCCAAGAAGAAAATTACTATTCCGCTTATTATGATAAGAAATAGCATAGAATGAATTGGATGCATTTTGCAAGAAGGAGAACAATCGTCAAAAATCCAAGTTTTTCTACGAACAATTTATTGGGCAATAGGTTTAGCCAAGATCTGATGATATTCCACTACACCTTCATTTTTATCACTTGGATTTCGCCAGAGAAAGTCTTTCTCAAGAAAGGAGAAGGACGATGACGAGTGGCATGTGACTGACGTAGGTGATGTCATCCCGAAGGGATCACGTGAGCCACGGAGATCGAGACAGGAAAAATGAAAGATGGAGGCGACGAGATAGGGGGTGTGTCGCAGATCGTCCGCGAAAAGGACGCTTCGAAAGCGTAAGTTATGGCCGTCGACTACATGAGCAGTAATATAAATGCTCTCTTCTTAAAACTCCATGCCTCGAGCGAAGTCCGCGAATTCATTTCTGAGCTGCGGGGAACTTGACGACGAATTTGTGAAGGCGGTCGGCGAGCGACGCGACCAAGAGGAACGAAAGCGTGCAAATGGTGAAACGTGGAGCGACGAGTCAACGCAGGAGTCGGCCGAGTTACAAGGTAGGCTAGAAAAAGCCATTGAATGGCTGATAGCTCAGTTAAGTTCATCCTCGCTAACGGCGGAAAATTCGTTGGGCGCCTACGAGCTTCCTCATCCCTCGAAAGAGACGGCGACAGAGAATGGACGGCGCCAGCGCAGAGAAAACGACGGAATAAGATTCCAGCGAAATTATGGAGATTACGGTAGGACTATTATTGTTATGAACTATATTTCCTATGTGCGAGTGAGCGGAGTGAGCAATTTAACGGTATTACGCACTCACATCCAAGCCACGTTAATTCAGGAATTCAGAGCGATATTTTTTCCCAATGCAAACGAAGCCGTATGGGTGTTTCCGTTCTCTATTAGAACCTACTGCTATAGAGGAACAGGTGGATTCATTCCAGGATATTCTTCTTCTTTTCCTTAGCATCTCTCATATTCACGTAATCATTTTCGTCAAGCTGGACTTTTTACACTTGCCTGCGGTGAATTACAACGTTACACGAAGAATTACGTTCGTATTGATTTGGACCCGACGTTTGACACTATGAGTACTGCTGATGCGTAACCAGTAACCTACTTAACTGTTTTGGACTCCCGTCATTTCATATCAGTCATTAATTTAGCGTATTTACTATTGAACTTTTATGGTACGACAATATGCCAGCGTCAGAGTAAAGTATTTTTTGCCGAGCTTCAAGGGATTCATCTTCAGTTCTTATTTCAAGACAACTTCATCGGTATCAGCCTACTTACAAGTTTCATGTTATCAAATGTGTGTTTGTCACGTTTTGAGCCTCAGAGCGGCGATCGCGAGCAGGCTGGAGAACAGCAATTACAAGATTTGCTGGTGGCGCCATCCATTGGCACGATTGCGAGGCAGGAGACAAGGAAGAGCAAGAGGAAGAGAAGGAGGAGGAAGAAGGAAGTGACCTGGCGGGAGTCAGAGGTGTTTTCTAGGTCAGTAGCCTCCGAGAGTTCGAGCGGGAAGGACGCAGGTGAACAAGGCACCTCGTCCACAAATGGCCCGCGAAATTTAAAGCCCGAAGCTGGGTACGTTTGGAGAGCGAGGCGTTTGCGAAATAGGCATCGAGTACGAGCTTCTAAGCGTTTCAAAAGTGCGAAGGCGTGCTCGCAACGCGAGGAGCATCGACAGGAGCGGCCGCATCTGAATTTAGCGTCGCGTGCGAATGCTGAGGACCCCGTAGCCTCTATTGCCGTCGTGAGAGCGAAGGTAGACGACAGCCAGCCGTATTCTACTGGTTCAGAAGGTAGCCATTCTTCAACGAGCGTTTCTCCTGTTAAAGAAGAGCAGGCAGAACGAGCGAGCGAGCAAGTGTGCGTCGTAGGCCTAAATTGTGAGTATCCTTCTTATTCATTCTCATGTGCTCGGCGTACAGTATTATACCAGCTTAGCTTGAGCAGCTTATCATGCGCTTCGGTTTTGGCTGCGTTAGGTTTAAGGTCTTTGACCGTTGTAACTGTCCAGAGGAACATATGTCGCGTAAATGCGAGTGATACCAGCCGTGATAGCGCGGTTGTAGAACAGGGCTTATTACTACATGTAATGCCCTGGGCTTATCTGCCTACTTATATGAAGATTTGGGAGCGGTATATCATTGCAATACCTAGCCAATAATTACCAGGTAGCTTTATCTCTCAAAGTTCAATTTACTTTTTAGTTCAATGAGATTAAAGGCCATGAGGTCATATCTAATGCTTAATATTTCTTTATGTCCTATAGGTTATAAGTCAACCTGTTACTAAACGCTTTGTCGTCGCCGTTTTCTGTTATTACGGTGGCAAGATTCCAGGATACCGTATGTGAAACAGTCTGATGAAAGGAGCAGACCTTCCATTACGTTACCCTGGTCCAAGCAAGTGCCCGTGTGGGCTTTATCTTTTATTTTTGTGCGAAAGCGGTAAGCCAGCTTACAATTTCCTTGCCGGCTTTCTCGAGGGTCTTAATTATCCCTCTTTGAAGTAGCCCCTTCAGACACAGACCTTAAATTCGATTGTAAAAATTTTGTTTTTACATTTATTATATTGATACTGTTACATTAAACATAACCAGCAGTTTTTTATTTATTAACATTTTTTATTATCTTTTTACATGTATGGCTATATTTGCTACCGAAATATACATATTTATTAGAGAATCAACAGATTTTATTCATGTCATTTATTTAGTACGAAATTTTACAAAACATAAAAAAATACCGCACTTTTGACAAGGTAAACGTCCAAGATACAAGTTGGAAACATATGTTGCCAAGGTGACTGAAGGGGTTAAATCTGTATGGAGGATATTTCCTCCATCTCCTTGCTAGAGAGATTAGTTATCTCTATATATATTTGGAAAAGGGAGTTAACTTATGTTACTGAGTTAGGTTATTGGTTAAAGCGTTCTTTATCCATAATTATATAATTTATTATTTTGTACCATCCCTTCGGGTCCTGGCTGTAATCCAGAAGGGTTCTATCCCTTTCTCCGATCAGCTACGCTTTACGCTAGCTTCATTAGTGTATAGCACAATTATGTTTGATTAAACCGTCTTTTATGTTTCCTACTCTTACAACTGCGTCCCGTGTCAATTGCTTACCTTCACTGATCAGGTTTGAACGTGGCAGTGTTATCAAAGTGATGCTACAGATTCTTTCGGTGAACGTGCTGTTATTTAACTTGCCAAAGTGTATGTTAGTGATTTAAGGTGTTTCGTCAAGAACAACGAATTATTATTCAAATAGAGGAGAAAGGTGCGAGTGTGGCTTAACGAATTTTCTCATCTAAGTGCTTTAGTGTATTGTGTGGTTTTATTTAACGCAATTAAAGATTGCATCAGAGCAGTCCGCAAATCTCCGTGTGCGACGTGATATTTGATTTTAAGCAACGCCCACTAATTTAAGTGAAGGAAAGGAGCAAATTCCATTGCGATTCTGTGTGTGCATGTGCTTCGTTAATTCGACATCTCATCACAGGAAAAAACAGCAACGTCAACGTCGACGATTTCTGCAAGCGCGAGTGTCAAGTGATTACACTTCAAAATCGTTTGTGCCTTAATCTTGTGCATCACGTGATACAGCCAGGGGTTGTGTCATTGACCTCTTCTCTGTGTAAGTGTGCGTCGAGAAAGTACAACCACTTCTTTCATGACAGGCGACGAGTATTAACTGGTTAATCACATTCCATATTTCGTCGCATCATTATAATGCTTCGTTGTGTACCGGGTGAGGTGCCACAGAACTCTCATAGTTTAATTTATCTCTGGTAATTGATTCGAGAAGGGCAACGTCCAGAGGAACTTTCTTTTTCATCAGGGAAAAGCTTCCGCTGTATTGACTTTGATGTACTTACCTTTTTATTTCAAGTTTGCAAATATCATTTATGCTTCTAACCCTATCGTTCCTGTCTCTTGTCTTAAGCTCTGCAAATCCACGTGACAATTTTCTATGATCCTTGCACTCAACATGGAGTGGACTTATTTTATTTATTATTTCAAAGGAAAAAAAGATAAAGGGTCTATGTGAACAACTTAATTTTAAAAAGCACAATTTTAGTAAAAATTGTATAATAAAAATGTGTAATTAAACTATTGTCAACGTCTGGTGATTCATACATTAGTTAGGAAAAAATTTAATAACTTAATAGCTTTTAAAGGAATTGGAACATTCTCCATTATATTTAAAATTAATAGAAAAGTTTCAAAATGCAATTTGATATGCGTACGTTTCACAGTAATGTATTAAACTGTGAATTACTGGTACATCTACCCTGTAAACAGCTTATCATGAGGATCTATACTACAAAAAAACTGGACTTAATTATAAGGAATAGTCCGTCAAACTCAGGAGGTTGACACCTATCAAGATGAATTTGATCAAACCCACTACGTTCCATAATGTCATAAATAATTCATGTGTCGTCTTCACACAATGTGACAGAGGACTTAATTGTAAATTGTCTGAAAAACCAATTTCGAGAAGAACCCAAACCTGGACCAACTAATGACACAGATGAGACCTTAAAGCATCCAATCAAAGATTGATTTCTTGTTTTCCTTTTTCCTTAAAGCCATTTGTTATTTTTATAATCATGCATTTCACTTGCTGTAATTTGGCTCTTGGCCCGTCTATCAATTTTTATCCTTACCACCCTTGTTCTGATTGGCGGACGTAGACAATAAATTTGGGAGTCCTTGCTTATCTTGTAGATCTCTTTTGCCCTGTCGATGAAGTTATTTCGAAACGCGTTTGCTTTATTAAAATTCTATCATTTTGCTATTCTTGGACCTATTTATTTTTTGATATTCGTAGTAATCCTGACCATTATGCAACTCTTAAAAACAACTTTGTCCCTGCTTATATTAAGAAAGACTCCAATTATTTTCTCTCAAAAATTAGCAGCTTTCTACCATCTCTTTCGAAGAATGTGTTTGATTCCACTTCAGGACGATGCAAGAAAAACCGAATTAGGACGTTTCAAGGTGTATGGCTTTGAAGATCGGACTGTAGAAAAATTAATGAAGAAGATAAAGAAACAAGCACCGTTAGTAGAAGTCACCTCCCTGAAGAACTCGAAGAGAATTTTCGTAAAACTATTATCCTTCCGTATAATGTAAATTGAACAGAGGTCTTAAAAGGATTTGCAAAAGATTCAACTATAAAGTGGGCTTCAAAAGTTAAAATACTCTTAGAAAAAAGCTTGACATGGTAAAAGACAGGATTCCTAGGGAATACTGCCCGGGAGTTTATAAGTTTGAATGTTCCTCCTGCAATAAGTTTTATCTGCCACATTCAAAAACAGGGGAAAAACTAGAATGGTTTGGTTTGGTATTAATGTCCTTTTCAACTGCTATGGTCATTTCAGGACGGCGTTATAGGGGCCGCAAATTTTGCCTCGCAAGGGTTCTTTAACGTGCAGCCGGGAATCGACTACACGGGGCCAACGGCTTTACTTCCCTTCCGAAGGAAGTGCGTGATCTCAGGATTTCCCCCTGAAAAATCCTCGTCGTCCTTGGCCGGGATCGAACCCGCGTACTCGGGCATCAGAGGCGATCACGAAACCGTTGAGCCACCGAGGCCGATAAAACTAGAATGAAGGAGCATATCTCCAATATTAAAATTGGAAAACGGGGTATATCTGCTTTTGAATATCATCTTTTACAGAAAGGCCATAATTTCTCGACAGATGGCTTTAAAATTAACTAGTCTATTAAAGATGAGAAATTGCTACCTTTTAAAGAACTGTTCAAATAGCTAAGCACAAGCCATCTAATTGGTTGCTGAATAACGACGATGGTCCTATACCAGTGGCTGATTGGGCGCCTTTAAATTTTCTTCATTGACAAATAATTTGTCTTTTATAGCGGCCTTGTTATTAGTTACTATCAAATATTTTTCGGATTGCTTAGCATTTGCTATATACAATAACATGCCACAAGTCATTGGATAACACCTAATAACGTGTGGGACCTCCTCTAACCCAGCGAAGTGCTACAGTGTGACGTGACATTGATTCCACAAGTCCATGGAAGATATCTGAAGACATTGCCAACCATTCCGACTGGAGAGCTCCTCACAATTGCCCATTACGGAGCCACCACCGGCTTGCACAGTGCATGCTTGACAACTTGGGTCCATGGCTTTCAAGGGGTCTGCGCCACACAAGAGCCCTACCATCAGCTCGTATCAGCTGGAATCGAGACTCAACAGACCAGGTCACACGTTTCCAGTTGTCAAGTGTCCAGTCGATGTGTTCATGGGCCAGAGAGAGACGTTGCTGACGATGTCTTTTTGTTAGCAAGGGCACCCTCTTGGGTCTTCTGCTTTCATATCCCCATGGATACCAGATTTCATTGCACAGTTCGTATCGATACAGCTCTAGTATCACCCTGGTTAAAATCTGATGTCATCTGGCGTTGTGTTAGTTGCCTGTTAGCGGTGACCATCCTATTCAGACACCGTTAATCCCTTTCATTGAAAAGGTGTAGTCGACCACTGCGTTGTCCATGCTGTCAAATTGATACTCTCGGTAGACGCTTGAAACTGTGGTCCGTGGGATGTTGAATTCTTGAACCACGTCCGATGTTTAGTGATCCATACGTTGTGCTTCACATACCACGCCACGTTCGAACTCGGATAGCTCTCGTCGTGTAGCCATTGTCACACAGAACACTTCACCCCTTACTCATGACAGTGTAAAAGGGCGTTCACACTGGTCCGGCAGCGCGTCCGTCCGACTACGCGTCCGTCTTTGCCGATGAGAGGACGGACGCATCGTTGTTCCCACTGACGCGTCATGTGCCGGAGCGTGGCCGACACGATAAGATAGGCCATGGCAGGAGAGAGTCTTTCTAAGGGACATGGCGGTTACCAGTCTCTCTCGCATTACTTTGTTCGCAGTCATAATTTGTTGTGAAAGCATGGCTGTAAAATCAAAATACAAGCGCTTAATATCCTTATCCTATCTATATTCACGTGTGCTTAGTTTTCTGCCTATAAAGAAGATTAGAAAAGCTATAGGAATAAACTTTTGAACTATCGCTGATCATCACGACGTTATCGAAGCTATCGAAGTGCCGATCGTGCATAATTTTGCGAGCAAACTTCTTAAAAGAAATTAAAATATTCAGAATCGTTCCTATAAATTAACGAATCCTTTTAATTAATTAAAACAGCATATAATCAAAATATTTCTCCATTTAAAAAGCAGTCTTTTTAATAATTATCTATAGATTATCTAGGCCAGCAGTGGCAATTTTATCGTCGGCCATTTTCCTTTCCTCACTTGCTCGACTGTGATTGGATAAAGGCCGTCCGTCAGTTGAGAAAAGTTGAACATTTTTCAATGCTATCCGGCAGAGGCAATTCTTAAAGCGTTCACGGAAGTGAATAAACTGCACATGCGCAGTTATGTCCGTCGCCATCCGTCCGTCACTTGACCGACCAGTGTGAACGGCCCTTAACTAAACCTAGTGATACTGATTTGCATATATACTGCTTGCACATGATGCTACTGCCACTTGAAAAACAATCCACTACTATCCCATGAATTTTGGCATGTAAATGTATAGTGGTTTTGTTAGTTGTTATTTTTAACACATTTTCTATATATAGAAATGTAATTATGTGATCGGTTTGTCCAGCTGTCCGTCCGTCCGTCTGTAGACAATCCCACAATTCATTGCGTTACAATAGAAAGAGTGCATGTATTGAATTGCTGGAAGACACGAATTATCCTCGCATTCGGAAAAACGCGTGTTGAGAACATACATGGGTTAGGCTCTGCGCGTGCTCTAAACGTTAATGAGATGATGCGCGTGCAGGATGACGTGTTTGACGATTATTGAAATGACAGTTAGGTCTCTAAATCAAGAGAATTTTTTTATTCCTAGGGAGGTTAGTATTTATTATGATAACTTGAAAACGAATTAACTTTTGCAAAGTCTGTTTTCACCAATCCATTAATATGGGACAGAGCACGAAAAAGTACGAACGTGAGATAGCCGGAATAAGTATGTACTATAATGGCAACTGCTTTAATGGTACCATTGTGATACCCCCTTAAAAACTTCCTATACGAAAAAAATAGAGGCTTTACAATACTGCATTATAAAAACGACGACTAGTTTCGGCTTTATTACCTGCCTTTCTCAAGTCTGCATAAGAGACAATCGACAATCGAACAGTGAAGTGTACATTTGTTAGGAAGGGACGAAAGCAGCGCAATCACAAAGCTCATCCAACCAGAATAAACTCCAAATGAAATACACTGAGGTAGTCAAGAAGCCTAACCAACCCAAGCGGTCTTCCATATTATACAAAAAAGAAAATAAGATTGAAGATTGTCAGAAAAAAAAAAACAAACGAAATAAAAAATACAAGGAGAAATAAGATTATCACATCTTCCAATAGTCTGGGAAAGAGACGTTGCTAATATCTTCAAAATTGATGTCAAGAACGTGCCTCGGTTTACGATACTTCGTATGCCAGTTCATATTCATTGAGTTCTCCAGTATCCCTTTCACAAGCTTATTGTCGTGAGTCTTCATCTTCTGTATCATAATCAAAAGCAGATCCTGTATAAGCTTTCCGATATCGGCCATGTTTAAATCCAAGTGGATAGATTGGTTTTTCACCATCCTTCTGTCCAGCTAGGCAATGGTCCTCAGGGTAACATTCTGGAATGACTGTAGTTCACTCCATCTG
>JAHWFO010081356.1:12771-34608 GCA_023313115.1 Rhysida immarginata | reverse complement strand
TATTTTATAAACCATTTTTCAATCATAGTTTCAATTTCGTTTCTATCATCTTTCGTATTTTTATTTTAGTTACATATTTTTGCTTGTGGAAAGTGATTCCCGATCTTTTTTTCGTGTACGTAATAAAATATTTTAATTGTAACCACATTAACTTTCTTTATTAAAACATTCTTGGACGATTTTCTAGACGCACTTGGCATGAACACTATGACAGTTTACCAAGGTCGGCACCATCTTATTTTCGAGATTTGACTTATGCATTTGCTTTTTACAATGGAAAATTGAGGAAAACGATGTGACATAATGCACTAATTTTTGTACAATGTGTTGTAAGATATATTAAATTTTATGTGCTAGTGCTTGGCGATACTAGCAAAGCCTACAAGATTAAAAGGCATGCGGCAGTTTGGGGCAAATTTCCGCAAGGCAAATCACTGGACCCCTAAGCATTTGCTTTTAACAATGGAAAAGTGGATGGGAAATTGAGGAAAAACTGATGTATCGAAAAAAATTAATGGCCCTGCTCTCGTCATTATTTGCTTATTTACTCTACATTATTTAAAAATTTTACTCGGATACAGTACAATCTAGTAATCTGGTCTTCAATTACACAGGCCTGCGACGAAAAAAATACAAGGGTGCTGATTTCAAAAATAATAATGAAAAATTTCTATCACGTCAGGATTTCTTGAAAAATTCAATTTTACTTGAATATCCGCAAGCTTCTGAAGGTTAAAGGAATTTGAGACTAACATGACAACAAAGGAAAAAGAAGCTTGGGTTGTCTTCAAAAATGTCTTCAGCAAATTTCTGGGTAATTACAAGCATCCTAATGTCAGGGTTCACGCTTACTCGCAATTTACGCGTCAAATGGGCATTTTTGCTAAAAACTGACTCGTGGTTTTTTGACCAGTGAATCAAAATAGACTTGTTAAATTTTGAATATCATCGGCCCATATCCTTCTCACCACATTTTAACTTCACTTCATTTTGTCACCTGCGCTCTTGTTTAAATTTCCAATTAACTATAGCAGCAACTACAGAGATTGTGGTTGCACGTAAAAATATAGAAATTAGAAAGAATTTAAAATTTGACTCGCATTTTTTAGGCTTGGGAGTCAAATTGACTCCTAGATTTTTTGTCCTAGCGCGAACCCTGTAATGTAATGAATATGCTATACAAATTACAAATTACAAATAGAGAGCGCCGACTCTTCTATTTACTTGCTTCCCATTTGCTCAATACATCACGGAGCTAAAGGAGTGCTTCCACTGTCGTCTTTCCACTCTTTCTCAATAGTCTGCTAACTCTCCATTATCTCCAGTTACTGATCATTTTTAAAGATTTTCAATTTAAGTGGATGGCTCCTTCAGAACTGGTTAGTTCGAAAAAACGGAAGCGGAGCAGGCCCCAGCCAGCTTACAGCAAGACCTATTAGGAAATTAGGATGTCAGATTTGTTTCCTGACCCAGCTATTGTTTCCGGGTCGCGTATTTGCTCCATGAGTGTCAACGTACATTTCCTTCACTCACATGTGGACTTTTCCCCCGAAAATTTGGGATCGGTCAGCGAAGAACAGGTTCCACTATTGCCAGATAGTACATGCAAAATTGTTCGCGAGAATTCCTTTTCAAATAGGAATTTAGCAAAAATATCGATATCAATTTTACAAAAAAAAAAACGGAGGTCATTTTCGAAATCAGCACACCAAACAACCTAAAAATCAGCGAAACCTTCTCTTGTATTTTTCAAAAACCTCAATTTCGCAGGCCTGTGTTATTCAATGATGTATAGAGTTGAAAGAAAGAAAAAAACCTACAGAACCTCACCTGTTTATCTCTGATATTGACTTTCTTGTTTCCAGTGTAGCTTGCAAAGCCAGTCAGAAGAACAGTTTGTGCCTTTTGTGCTGTATCAGCTATCGTTTGCCTTATTAATAAAGGATGTGTCCTCAAGTACACATAGAAATTAAAAACATTTCGGCTTGCTACAAAGTGAATAAATTTAATAAAAACCTTATACACCTTAAGAAAATAGAACAATAATGTCAATTTAAACATATAAATTAAAACTTTTCAAAGGTTAAGCAAGTACAGAGGAATGGATGTTACTCGTCACGTTTTCACTATCTTTGCATGAAAATACACACCAATATCACAGGCCAACAATGAAATTGACAGAAAACAAAGTCCAGGTCAGACTTGAATGCCCCTCGTAGTAAGGTTTTAATCAAACATCTCATGGGCTGCAACAGCAGTACATCTCAAAAATTTTCAAAAATGAGTTAACCCACATGTAATAGTCGGATTGGTCTAATCCAGGCCATGGTTGTATTTCACCATCCAACAACACATAAAAAAATTTAATATAAAATGAGCCTTAACACACGCAATCCATAAGCTAGTTTTCCCAATCCCATTTTGAAATGTGCCATTGTTCCAGCCCATGAGTGACGAGTTATCCATGAGAAAAAATGACAAAGAAATAAACTTAAACTAACTGGTATCTTCCAAACTCATCTCTTCATCTGACAGTTTGGCATAATTATTTCCAACATCATTTTGTAGCAGGGTTCCAAGAGCATTGCTGTAATCACTCAGTATCCAATAAGCCATACTTCGAAGGAACGGGTCAGGATGAGCCTGTGAAACATCGTAATTTTCACCAACTTTATCGCAACCTAAGATTTCTTCAAAGAGAAGTTTCTGTAATCCAGGAGGTGACGAATGCAGTTCTCCTTCGTACATTCTCACTATTACCATAGCCAACTGCAAATCATCTAATTTATTCAAGCATACCTAGTACACAAATAGACAAATATTAAATAAAATTTAATAAATTTTTTTTTTATCCATTATTGCATCCCAAATGAAGTCTACGTCACTGTTATTTTTCAAATAGAGGGAAGGGGGAGGGGGAATACAATTTACTTCTACTGCGTCCCAAAGAGAACCAGCAAGTAGAAAAAATGCAGCCGCATGAGTGAAACGCTGCTTTCCTAATAATACAAATGCATTCTTCAGAGCTGCTTTTCTCCAACGATCTTCAGAAAAATTATTTTGAAAAAATGAAGTCATTTTGTCATCTTTAATAGATCTGAAACGTAAATCATTGAAAACATAAAACTTATTACTTATCAACACAAAATCATGATATTACTTAATGATGACTAGAATGGCAAATTTATACAGGGTGTTTCAAAATTATGTACAATAAATTTAGTGACATATTCTTCAGGTCAAAAGAAGACGAAAATGTTCTATAGCACTTTGTCTGGAAACGATTTGTTTGCGAGTAATCCAATATCATACAGTAGGGAAGCACGGTAGTTAGCGGACGATATTTTAGCAGTTCCAGCGTTTCGACCCAACACTGGGTTGAGTGGTTTGTTCCATTTAAACCTACTTTAGGGTTGTTCCATTAGTTGTGTACGGTTGTTTCCATTACTGTACATCCACTAGGAATATCAATTTCAGAACGTTTGCGTGCTTTGGCATACGCATTACAATTTACGTAAAAAAAAGTCATGTACACGTATTCCAGTGCACAATACACTGACATGCACCTAATGTATGGTCTTGCGGACGGAAATGCTGTGGAAGCAAGAAGACTCTACCAAGAACGCTTTCCGAATAGACGTTTGCCAAATAACCGAACATTTGTATCTGTCGACAGACATTTGAGGGAGCGTGGTTCCTTTTGGCCGTCAAACAGGACAAGGGAGGCCTGTAGCACATTCTCCGGATGAGGAGGATGTGATAATTGACATCATACATGATGAACCACAGACAAGCACCCGTCGTATTTCTTCCATGGTACACATTCCGCACTCATCTGTTTGGCGCATTCTTCACCGTCAGCTTTTGCATCCATACCACCTGCAACTGGTTCAGGCACTGAACCCAACGGACTATCCACACCGACAACGATTTTGCCAATGGATACAATGTCGTCATGCTGCAGACCCTAGTTGTCTCAGCCAGATACTTTTCACGGACAAAGCAACCTTCACCCGAACAGGAATCGTAAATTCTCACAACCAGCACCATTGGGCAGATGCTAACCCGCACGTTACCAGAGCTCGAGCGCATCAAGAGCGTTTCTCCGTGAACATTTGGTGTGGAATTGTCGGAAAATAACTTAATTGGCCCTTATGTGTTGCCGCCACGATCGACTGGGCAAACATATCTTTTGTTTCTGCAGAATGCATTGCCAGAATTACTGGAAGATGTTCCTCTTTTGATAAGATCTAACATGTGGTTCATGCATGATGGCGCTCCAGCACATTTCAGCCATGTTGTGCGAGCACACCTTAATGCTGCATACACGAATCGGTGGATAGGTCGAGGTGGACCGATAGCCTGGCCTGCAAGATCACCCGACCTTAATCTCTTGGACTTTTTTCTGTGGGGTCATGTGAAAACGATCGTCTACAGCACAGAAGTTCCTAACATTATGGATCTGCGACAACGAATTGAAAATGCATGCCAAACCGTTCGTAATGCTGGCAACGAACTCTTCCATGACATCAGACGGTCGCTCATGCAACGAGCCGAAGCGTGCGTGCCAGCTGGTGGCGGGCACTTTGAACAATTCCTGTAATTTGGAGCCACGGGTTTAGTTGGCAGTATCGCGTAAATAAATCGTTTCCAGACAAAGTGCTATAGAACATTTTCGTCTTCTTTTGACTTGAAGAATATGTCACTAAATTTATTGTACATAATTTTGAAACACCCTGTATACAATAATTTGTAAACAGAAGATATAGAAAATCATTATATTCAGAAGACTTAAAAGCTCAATGACCATATCGAAAAGTTGTATGAAAAGCTACAAGGAGCGTTCAAAAGTAATGCACTACAATTTATTTCTACAATACCAACAAGTTTACACAGCTGAAATTTTGAGAAGTCCTAGTTTGAACCTTCCACCTTTGTTGTGCAATATTGCAAGCTCCACTGCCATGTGGAAGCGGAATAACAAATATTAAAAGTGGCAGATGTCCACGTGTTTGGCCCTTTAAAAAATGCACTCCATGGGATCCAATTCGAGTCCAACGATGATGTAGTATGCACTATGACAAACTGGTTACGTGAGCAGGAATGGTACCGAGGGGGAATACATGCTCATCCAGAATGCCAAAGAACTGACGACTGTAGCGACGTGATGCCCAAGTTGCAGAATTGAATGTTGCATACTTTCAGAAAAATAAATTGCGATGCATTATTGTTTGAACGCTCCTTGTATATTAAATTAACAAAGCTTATAATTGAAACAATACCTGAATAAACCCCAAACAATATTTTTCTTTTTCATAGCAAGATAATAAAGAGCAGCATCCAAAGGGTCATTATGTGCTTGAAATGCAGCTTTTGCTACCTAAACGAGGGAAAATTATTAAATATTTAAACAAAACACTTATACGTTTAACTATTAGCCACAAACTTGAAAAAGTTACTTTTTCAATGCAGCGCTTGAGAACTGAATTATTGCGTATCCACCATCCCGCTCCTAGTTCCTTTAATTCCGACCATTTCGGATCACCTCGCTGCATGCCAGGAATCACGTTAAGAAGCTCTTCTTCAGATTCTGAATGAAAAGCCCATATAATTGTTGCAGTGTTCAAACCTTGTTTGTGTAAAAGTACTCTTTGCTGAGGAGGAAGACAACGCATTAAATATGAATGATGGCGCATAGCAAGAAGAAAGCGTAATCCACAATCATCCAAATTTTCTAGCAAGGAAAAAATAAACATAGAATAAACTACTTCTAAATTTTTCTGTTATATATTTTTAAAAGTTGTAGTTTTTTATTTACAATCAATATCGTTTACAACAACAATCTCCAGGGGACCATGAAAAATCAGTCATTATATCCAGTTGTCGATATAACTGACATTGCTCTTTATCTGGTCCGTATGTTTCCTACCAATGTCATTATGGAACTGTCAGATTCAAAGGCATTCTTGACTTTCTCGTGATCCTTCCAAATTACTAACATGGTAGAGTGAGATGTATTAAATGAATAAACATATACAGTACGTATTTCGACCCTTTATTCAATGTCAAAATGATAATCAGTACAGTTTATAGGTGGAACAGACTACCGGTCCTCCAATCGCTGTTCACAAGCAAGGTCCACAGCCAATACAGGAACCGGGAGCCTCTTCTTACAAAAAAGCGGATCTAGGAGAAATACCCAGGCCGCCAAACCAAGCATAATAACATACAGGGTGGTCCATAAGTCTGTCCCCCCCTTTTATTTTCGAAACCGAAGCAGATATGTCAATTTTGATGAATCCAATGAATAGGAAGTTGTGGGTGGCCTATCCCATGTTGCACTTTTCATCATCCCAAATATGCAAATTAGGACGCATTCAAAATTTATCTCAAAAACCGTAAGGGATAGAGAAAAAAAAACCAATTGCAAACTTGTTCAACATAAAAAAACAAACAAAACAAACAAAAAATCATCCAAATCGGACCAACGGTTCCCAAAAAAAGTTAATTGCAAATGCTAATTGGCACTCACATTGCATTTGCATCTTCCTGTCCCCCCCTGTTGGGTTTTATCCACTAGCCCTTTAAATGCCGAAGCTTTTTGATGAATGGGGAAGAAACTGCCAATCAGGTCTGAAAAATGGCAGAATACAGTAGAGAAGAAATGGTTGGTATGGTTTTATGTTTTGGATTTGCACATAATTACAAAGGTGCAGCCAGGGAATACCAAGTTAGATATCCCAATGCTAGAGTTCCCACTTCTAAGACAATTCGCCAGGTTGTTCAACGATTTCAACAAACGGGAAGTGTCAGTCATCAGACCCGGCAAGGTAGACCAACAACTGTCACATCAGAGGACTCCAGCACAGCCATTTTAGCTGCTGTTTTTGCTAATCCTCATTGTAGTACTCGATCTGTTGCTGAAGAAGCTGGCTGCAGTCATCAATCAGTATTAAGATTACTTCATATGCATGGATTCCACCCTTATCATGTCCACTGCCACCAAGGATTGAAGCCAACAGACTACGATTTTCGTCTTGAGTTCTGCAATTGGCTGCTAAATCACATCGACGATGACCTAGGCTTTCTCAATTGGGTCTTGCGGTCAGACGAAGCCAGCTTCTCTCGAGATGGTCTGGTTAATAAACACAATCTCCATTATTGGGCAACAGAAAACCCTAGATGGTTACGAGAAACTTGCACCAGGTGAATTGGAGAGTGAATGTCATGTGAACGTAAAATTAGAACGTTAATCTGAAATGTACGTTAATTTGAGGTATGTTAAACTGAAACTTTTTAACATTAAAAGAAGGATTTCTGCGAAATTTTAAATTTGTTATTTTGGAAATGTACGTTAAAGTGAGGTACGTTGTAACGGGATTTTACTGTACATGATTCTGTGGTTAATCACGTCACTGTAACTGATATTTTCTGTTATCATTTGTGATGTTCCGTCTTAGGAGTCACGTGTGTCTGACGGTGGGAGTAGAGAGACAATAGAAAATAAGGTGTGTTATTGGTGTTTTTTTTGTTTTTTTGTTGGTTATGAAATAGTAGTGAGGGTTGTTTGTTGTGTGAGGTTATTGTTTGTGGTGCGTTAGAAATAATTTTTTGTATTGTCATTTTTGATTTATATATATGCCGTGAGCGATCATTAATGTCCTTTGTTGGAGCTGTATTTCCTGGAAGACAGTACAGCTTCCAACGGGGGAAATTGTTGCACTCGTTTTTTTTTTCTTCTTCCGTTAAAAAAAGATTGTGATGAACGTGTCATCCCTTTTGTTAAAAAAAAAAAAATAGAGATTCTTTTTGGTTCTCGACATGAGAGGTTGTATTTTTGCAGTAATGTATATATCTGTGTTTTGGAACATAATGTCGAAAATGTAATCTGATATTTATGGTTATATAAAAGTAATTATGTCGTGCTAGAAGAACTCTGAACTGTTACGGAATAATTGTCTAATCGCCGAAAAAATATGTAACAAGCCTTCAGATTTTGGAATTTGCCAAATTAGGACACAAGTAAATACGTTTTAAGAAACAATATTTTTTTTTTACTGGACTTTTACATAATTTATACGTGTCGATTTTAGGTTTCTCATATGATAACGGCTGGCCGGCGTTGATTTCGTGAAACGAGCGATGGACTTAGAGGAACCAGGTTTCCACGGATTGCCAAGCAGGCAGCAGAGGTTCACCTCGCAATACCACGTGGGACTATGAAATTGGAACCAGTTAAAGCGTCACTGTTCCTCCCCCCTTTTTGGCACAATAAAGGAGGGACTTTGCGCTCTCGAGTGCTGGTGCTGGAATATTTGATTCGAGACGTGCATGTTCAGTGTTACCCAAGGTAATCTAGAATAACAGGTACGTCCAGTTTGTCAGAAGTGCTTAACGCGCATGCGTATTGTGACGTCACTGGATGACTTATGGCTTTACTTCCGGCGTGTGCGGTAGCCATTATTCTGGTCACAAAAGAAAACGTTTTCACGTAAAAAAACAAAACTCTTACGTTGATTTCTGAAGAAACGTTTATTTGTAAACTTACTATTTTATAAATTAAAATTTCTTAATGCCTGCATAAATAAAGTTATTAAGAAATAATATCGAAATTATCATCTGTCTCTTAACTGCCAACGGTTCCGACGAATCAATTTCGAAATCTTAACTAGGCCTAATGATAATGAGAAATACGTTATCGTCCTTGTCTCTGTGTTCACTTAACTATCCGCACATTGCGCGATGAGTGAACATGAGACCAAGGTAAATGATTTTACATTTTAAAGACACCCACTCCCCTTCTAACGAACTGATATATAACCCTTTTTCTATTTAGTCTCAGTAAATTTCACTTACCTTGGTCGCATGATCAGTTATCGCGCCATGTGCTGATAGTTAACATCAACCCTGTGTTCACATTAAAAAGATAATACGTAAGTACATTTTACAATAATTATAAATTACCTAAGTCCCTTCATATAATTAAAATATATAGTATAAAGAATGAGAATTGTGAAGGAAACGAACGAGTCGTCAAGTGTGGCTATCGCACGACTGCTTTCATTGCCACCATGTTTTAGTTTCTGTTGAGGTTTCGATTTAGCGGGTATAGGTTTCGATGTCATCCAGTGACGTCAAAATACGCTTGCGCAATAAGGCGATTTTTACTACTTCTGGCAAACTGACCCCCACCTTGTTCTAGATCACCTTGAGTGTTACCCATAGTCTGCTATTAAGCAATGATCACTGCCTCACTTTAATATACCGTAAATATTCTACTATAACGCGACCTCTTGTATAACGCAACTCCACTTTTTCAGCCCAAAAAATCGGCAAAAATCTTATCCTCTTGTATAACGCGACCCCCATTTTTGACTCCTCGCGAGAAATAAAATGTACGAACTTATACAGAATTCATCATATTAATACTAATTTATAAACCGGCAGAAGCACAGAAATCAGAAGACAAGTAATCTTTATTCAGTTTAATATTTTCATTACATAAGCTTTCTTGTAGGCTTTGGTTCGAGGCAGTTTTGAAGTAGGCCTAATTAGAAGTTTCGATGTTTGGGAGAAGTTATTATCGATGTTGTTAGATGTTGGCGACGAGTAATTCGAATAAAAAGTGAATTAATATATTGTATAATGAACTGGACATTATATGCAATGTAATTAATGTATAATACACGGCAAATTCGTCTGAATGTCATCAGCACAGAAAGCGACTTCGACAAAAGCAACTGCCTCAACTTCGAGGCAGTCTGGAAGTTTATAGCCCTACATTGATAGGGAAAGCTTTCTCACTCGCACATCGACAAAATTACACAACAGTACATCAATTTTCTTAATAAAAAGACAAGTAATCTTTATTCAGTTTAATATTTTCACTGCATAAGCTTTCTTGTAGGCTTTGGTTCGAGGCAGTTTGGAAGTAGGCCTATTTAGAAGTATCGATGTTTGGGAGAAGTTATTTTCGATGTTGTTAGATGTTGGCGACGAGAAATTCGAATAAAAAGTGAATTAATTTATTGTTTAATGAACTGGACACTGAATATGCAATGTAATTAATGTATAATGTACGGTAATGTTATCAGGATAAAACCTCCTCCGGCCGCAGTCGTCAGAGGGCTGATTTTTATCCTCTTGTATAATACGACCCAGCAAATTTAGATGCTTTTTTAGGCCAAAAAAAATTCGCATTATAGTAGAAGATTTACGGTATGTTTACAGTTTTTTCAAATATGCAAGGCATCCTACTCGCAGACTTCCTGCACCGTCAACACCACTGCCTATTGCAAAACGTTGACTAAACTGAGGCATGCCATTTGGGATAAGCGACCAGAAACAAGAAACGATGTTCGACTTCTTCATGACAACACATGCCCACATATTGCCAACGTCGTCAAAGCAAAACTGGTTCATTTCGATTGGGAAGTTCTGGACCACCAGCCTATAGTCTGGACTTAGCGGCCTTGGACTCCCATTTCTTTGGTCCCACGAAGAGATTTCTGGTAGTCAAAGGTTTGAGACTGACGAACTCAAATCTGCCATGCACCATTGGCTATATTCACAGCTGATGGAATTCCATGGGTGGGGTATTCTGAAACTGGTGCAGCATTGGGATAAATGCCTAAATCATCAAGGTGCTTATGTGTAAAAGTAGATAAACATGAGTAGTTTCAGCTGCACTTAGCTGTTTACCTATACGTTTTGTAATTTTCTTTGAAAAAAATAAAATCCATTAGTTTCTAATCGTATTTTGAAATCAGCGAGGTTTTTATCTTTTAGGTTGTTAGGCAATGTAGGCATCATTTTCTTGTAGAAATCACTACTAACTGAGCTTTTAGAGCCAATAAAAATCTGAAAGAACAATAAAATACAGTCCAATATTTCTATAATGAACAATCACATAATGAATTTTTCCCTATAACAAATTTTTACTTTGGTCTCAACATGTAAATCTCGAGCATACAGAATGTTTACATGTTTTTGTGTAACGAATTTTCTGGACAGCGAATTTTTTGCCAGGTCTCATGACTTCATTATAAGGAGGTTCGGCTGTATTCATTATACATTGAGTGAGCATATTATTACGACCACCCTGTCAGTATCTCGTTGGGCCACCGTTTGCCTTTAATACTGCGGATATTCTTCGTGGCATTGATTCCACGAGATGTTGGAAGGTGGGGGGAGGAATCTGACACCATGCCTGATGGATAGCACTGTCTAGTTGTGCTAGATTGGACGGGTGGATCTAGCTGTCTGATGGTTCGTTTGACTTCGTCCCACAAATGCTCAATTGGAGTGAGATCTGGGGATTGTGGGGGCCACCGAAGTAAGATAAAGTCATGTTCCTGGAACCACTCCTGCACAATACGAGCTCTGTGGCATGGCGCATTGTCTTGCTGGAAATAGCCATCTCCATTGGGGTACGCCATCGACATGACAGGGTGGACTTGATCGGCGACGATACGGAGGTATGCTATGCCATCAAGACATTGTTCAACACGTATTAATGGACCCAATGCATGCCAGGAAAACATTCCCCAGACATAACACTGCCCGCACTGGCCTGAAAGGTTATACTTGTGCATGCGGGATTCATACTTTCGTGCCGTTTCCGTCAGATTCTCACACGGCTGTCTGCATGATGTAACTGGAATCATGAGTCGTCATGCCACATGATTTGTTTCCACTGCTCGATAGTCCAGTCCTTGTGCTCATGAGCGAATTGCAGTCATTTCCGCTTGTAGGCTTCTGTATCCCATGCGATGCAGTGTGTGGCAGACAGTGCATTTAGAGACCGTTTTGGAGAACCCCTGATTAAGGTCAGCAGTGATGTAATGCACAGTTGCCCTTCTGTTATCCTTTACCAGTCGTGACAGTCTCCGCTCTGTCCGATCATCAACCATCCGTGGGCAGCCACAACGTGAACGTTCGGACCCCGTCTTCCGGCTAACTGTCCAGTCTCCATAGCTCCGAGCACCTACAATCATCCCGCGTTCGAAGGCTGTTAAATCACGTCGTTTACCCATAGTTGAAGAATGGAACACGTCTACTGTTGTCGACGACACTCAGCTTCCCTTTTTATATTGGTCCAGCCCGCTAGCAACATTGTGGCGACGTCCGTGCGCGCATTTGCATAAACATGTCAGGCGGTCATAATAATATGCTCACTCAGTGTATGCAACAGCAAAAACTAACCACTTGTCGAAACGATTAACAACAGTGTGCCGAGAAAAGAAGACAATCGCAAATTACACTGAATAATAATACTTTACCTTTAAGCCAACGTTTGCGCCTCTCAGCCCTCTGCAATTTAGCTTCAAAATCCATTTTATCAGCCAAGAGAATCTCGTGAAGTGTTGGGTGCTCATTGAACCTTTGTGGTGCTTGCAACTGATTTTTATCCATTTCATCCAAATGCGACTCAGAAGATGCAGAATCAGTTTCTGTGTTTATTTAAAATCAAAACTTTAATACATTCTTTTCTTTTAATTTCACATAGATAAAAAACAACGGAAAAGAAAAAAAAACGTTATCTTACTATGCATCGAATAGGAACCACTATAATTGCAGAGTTCTTTTAATGCATCTACTTCACGTTCTAACCAAATGTACAGCTGATACCTCAATTGACCGCCATCGACTTCGTAGCCAGTGGCTAGCGTTCCAAGTTCTTCCATTACTATCTATAAGTTCGTTTTTGATTGTTATTTTTTTAAAATAGTAAAAGACACAATATATTACTGTTTGCTTCACCTAATCAGCTTAATCTAGTTACAGATTTTTAAATAATCACGTATTTCAAATTTCATTCACCTACTTTTACAGAGTAACACAATAAAAACATGAACCAAGAGATGATGAAAAGAGTAACGCTAAAATGATCTTAACACTAAAAGTATTAATGTGCCTAAGGACTTACTTTAAGGCATGCTATGAACTTCAGCTGCTGAGCCATAATGTCTAATTTTACTCGACCGTCAGATGCTGGCTTTGAAGCTTCGTCTTCTTCATTGTTTTTTTTAAAAAAAAGATTGCACGGAGAATCAAAATGTTAAAAAACAAAAGATAAGATCTTTATTCAAAAATTCACTTCATTCTCAATTTATAAGGAGCATTCAAAAAGCAAATACACCAAAATTTACCGTAAATCTTCTACTATCTTCGGCCCAAAAAATCGGCAAAAATCCTATCCTCTTGTATAATGCGACCCCCATTTTTGACTCCTCACGAAAAATAAAGTGTGCAAACTTATACAGAAAAAAAATCTTTATTTTTAAATAGTCTGGATATTTAATATTCAAAAACCTTCAAAATCAACTTCGACAAAAGCAACTGCCTCAACTTCATCGAGGCAGTTTGGAAGTTTATAGCCCCACATTGATATGGAAAGCTTTCTCACTTGCACATCGATAAAAAAACAGTACATCAATTTTCTTAATAAAAAGACAAGTAATCTTTATTCAGTTTAATATTTTCACTGCATACGCTTTCTTGTAGGCTTTGGTTCGAGGCAGTTTGGAAGTAGGCCTATTTAGAAGTATCGATGTTTGGAAGAAGTTATTTTCGATGTTGTTAGATGTTGGCGACGAGAAATTCGAATAAAAAGTGAATTAATTTATTGTTTAATGAACTGGACACTGAATATGCAATGCAATTAATGTATAATATACGGTAATGTTATCAGGACAAAATCTCCTCCGGCCGCAGTCGTCGGAGGGCTGATTTTTATCCTCTTGTATAATACGACCCAGCAAATTTAGATGCTTTAGGCCAAAAAAATTCGCATTATAGTAGAAGATTTACGGTAAGTCCCTGAAAGTATGGAACATAGAGGGTGGTTATAATTAAAGTGACACCATTTAAACCCTTCTAGCAGCCGTTCTGGTAAGCAGATTTTGACGAAACTTGAGATATACAACCTGTGACAATAAAGTTCGGTGAATGATGTCATATTGCGAGTGGATTGCTGGCTTACACGAAACAGCAGTTACTATCCTTCAAAGTAATCCCCATCGATAGTAATGCACTTCTGTGAACGACTGTACAAGTCCTGGAAACTCCTGGCGTAGTCGTTTTTAGGGATAGCCTTCAGTTGGGTCGTATCATTACGTTGGATGTCCGGCCACTTCGGGGAATGTCTTCCACGGTGTTCGGGCCTCCTCGGAACCGTTTAAACCACTCATAAACACAATTCAAAGTGATAGCACTTTTTTGTAAAGTGTTGTTACCATTTCATGAGCCTCTTTCGTTCGCTGATCCATATTGGGTTTTGACCGCGCGCACTACACCTTGACTCTTCAATGTCCTGTTTAAACACGATAAATACACTCGCAGCACTGATTCTCTCAAATTTATTAAAACATGTTTCGACCTGTCCGGGGAAGAATACGACGGTGGCGCACTCTTACGACCGTTAGCACTATGACGTCATTCACCGAACTTAATTGTCAGAGGTTGTATATTATACAAACCATGGGGAAGGGAATTTTGCAATAAAAAAAAATTAGTTCACTGGTTATGTAAGAAACTATCTGAGAATTTTTACTCAATCAGAGACGTTATGCAAATGAGCTGTAAAATTAGAACAGCTTTAAAATGACAGTGAAATTAAACATAAAGTCATTCTTCACCATGGCTTTAGCTAAAAAGGATTGAGCTTTATTGGTGAAGTTGTTTTACCAGAACTGCAATAATGCTTCTGCTGCACTAAGAGAATATCGACGTTTGAAAAACTTGCGAAATGGGCCTATGTCCATTAATGGTTTGAAAAAGATGATTAAGAAATTTGAAGAAACTGGTGAGTTGGGTGTGCTGCCAGGGAGAGGACGGAAATGAATTTCAAATGAGACTGCTGCTGTAGTGGAGAGTGCTTATAAGTTCCCATTATTCTTCAGCAAGTGCTCGAACCGTATCACGTGATTTGTCTGTTCCGTGATCTATGATACAAAAAGTTTTACATTCCAGTTTAAAGAGGTATCCATATAAGATCCAGGTGGTTCAAAAGTTGCTTCGTGAAGATCCGGAAAATCACACCGATTTTGCTTGCCAGTTTCAGTCGATAATGCATGGCCATGGAACATTTTGTGGTCAGAAGAAGTGCATTTCACACTAGACGGAGCAGTGAATGCTCAAGACTGTCACATCTGGGGTACTGAAAAGCCGATGGTTGTGCATGAAGAGCTTTTTCACTCTTATTATGTGACTGTATGGTGCGGATTCACTTCACATTTCATTCCTGGTCCCTTTTTCTTTGAAGAGAACACTCCTCAAGGCACTAAAAGATGTTCAATCACTGATGCTTGTTACTGCAAACTTCTGCAGCAGAAAGTCATTCCTGCTTTACAAGAAAGACAATGTTTAGACACTACTGTCTTCATGCAAGATGGTACAACACCCCACATTGCATGACAAATGAAGGAACTGCTTCGTGCTCATTTTGGAGATGATCAGGTGATTTCGAGAACTTTTCCAACTGCATGGTCTTCTCGTTCACCGGACTTAAACCCTTGTGACTTCTGGTTGTGGGGATATTTGAAAGATAATGTCTATGGAGGGACAGTCTAAGAATACAGACTGTCCCTGAAATGAAAGCAAGCATAACACGCCATATCACTGCGATTCCTCAGGAAACCCTTCGTTCTACTGTGGAACATGCAATAATGCGCTTTGAACATGTCACTGACACAAATGGAATGCACGTTGAAAAAATGCTCTGATTTTATAAATTTCTCTGCTTCTAACTTGTTTTTGTTATTATTCATGCGCTATATTTTGATGTAGCGGTCAAAATGTGAACTAATTTTTTTTTTATTGCAAAATTCTCTTGACCATGGTCTTTATAACAAAACTCATGGGATAGCAAGCACATTGATTAATGGGCATGGCTCACGAATTCACAGGGGTAACGGATTCTGGGAATGGACCATTAGACGTTGTGGGAAGAGCTTGGATAAGTGATTAATCAGAAATGGCATGTCATCGCGAGTTGACGTCTTTTGAACGGGATATGATAGTAGGTGCCCGACGCATGGGATGTTCCATTTCGGCAGTGGTGCAGGAATTTGGCTTTCCCCGCTCAACTGTCTCCAGGGTGTATCGGGAATGGCTGGATGAATGCATCACAGTCCACAACAGGCACCATACAGGGCATCCTGCTGCCCTGAATGATCGTGAACGGTGACACCTGGGACGAATGATTCAGAGAGACAGGAGCGCAACAGTGCAGCATATCACAGACCAGTTCGATACTGGCCGCACTAGAAATGTCTCTCGGTGGACAATCCGTCGGAATCTGCATGCCCTCGGGTTTGGCAGCCGTCGCCCTACACGGGTGCCAATGCTTACCCAGCGTCATCGGACACTCCGGCGTGCATTTGCCACCAACCATCTTGGCTGGACTCTGCAACAGCGACGTAACGTCATATGGTCAGATGAGTCACGATATCAACTGTACCACACTGATGGGAGGCATCGTGTGTGGCGCAGACCTCACGAAACGATGGATCCCGCATGCCAACAGGTGGTGGTGCAGGGTGGTGGGGCGTCAGTGATGGTCTTGGGTGCATTTTCCTGGTTTGGAATGGGCCCTCTGGTTATCCTGGACCAAACGTTGAATGGTCCACGGTATCGTCAACTCATCGGAGACCATCTGCACCCGTTTTTGACATTTCAACACCCTGACAACGTAGCAGTCTTTCAAGATGACAATGGTCCACCACATCGCTCCAATGTCGTCCGCGCATGGTTCGAGGAGCATGCAGGAGAGGTCCAACGACTGAGCTGGCCAGCCCGGAGCCCTGACATGAATCCCATCGAGTATATCTGGGATGCTGTTGAAGTCAGGCTCCGGGCACTGGATCATCCGCTCACGAACGGGCAGCAACTATCTTCGGCTCTGCAGACTATCTGGTGTCAACTGCCTCCAGAAGTGTACCAGGGACTTGCAGACTCACTACCACGCCGTATTGCTGCACTCCACAGGGCCAGAGGTGGCTCGACTAGATATTAAGTAACTATCCCATGAGTTTTGCTAACTCAGTGTATACCTCAAGTTTCGTCAAAATCTGATTACCAGAACGGCCGCTAGAAGGGTCTAAATGGTGTCACTTTAATTATAACCACCCTGTACAACTTCATAACTTTGGCATCGCATTGCTACAATAGTCATTCCTACCGATTATTTTTCAAAGAAGTCTCCTTCCATTTCTTTGGCCTTATGCCAGTGTTCCGGCACCATTTTTGGTCCTGCTCACGCAACCATTTTTCAAGGTGCACAGAACATCATCATCCAACTCGAATTGGATCCTATGGAGTGCATTTTCCCGACACTAGGTGGGATCCAATTCATCCTCGCATTTTCTCCCTCGAAAATGAGAAATTCAATCGCACCGTGCTGCTTGAAACTCTTGATCACAGACATCTGCCGTCTTTAAAGATTCACTATTGTGCTATCACCTGGCAGCTGAGCTTGAACTTTGCACAAGAGGTGGAAGGTTCAAACAAGAACGTTCAAAATGTCATCCGCGGAGCATTGTTTATGTTCTAGAAGTAAACTACGGTATCTTACTTTTTGAATGCTCCTTGTAATTTTGTATTGTACGAGGGTTATTCGTAAAGTAAGGTCCGTTTTGCAATAAAAACAAAACTACTACATGTATATTCAAAATTTTTTCTCTACCAGATTCTATGTACCTTTAACTATTTTCCACAGTTTATTTAAGCACTTGTCATAGCGCTCAATGCACTTCCACATGATCACTTCATAGAAGCTGCCGCCGGTGAAGAAAAGCACGCACTTTTCACTTGTTCATCACCGCTGAAATGCAGGCTGCTGATGATTTCCTTTAGCTTCTGGAACAGGTGGTAGCCACTGGACGCGAGGTCTGGACTGTAAAGCGAGTGATCGAGTTGTTCCCAACTAATCAGATCTTTTGTTTGGGAAAAATTGACCACCCGCCTTACAGCCCAGAACTCGCGTCCAGTGGCTACCACCTGTTCCAGGATCTAAAGGAGATCATCGGCAGCCTGCAATTCAGCGACGATGAACAAGTGAAAACTGCGTGACTTTCTTCATCGGCAGCAGCTTCTATGAAATGATCATGCGGAAGTACATTGAGCTCTATGACAAGTGCTTAAATAAACTTGGAAACTACGTGGAAAAATAGTTAAAGGTACATAGAATCTGGTAAAGAAAAAATTTTGAAAATATATATAGTAGTTTTGTTTTTATTGCAAAACAGACCTTACTTTACGAATAACCCTCGTATATTGTGTGAAGGTATTTGTGAGTAATAGAGTAGAGTGTGTGTGCATGGAAGAAGTAGAATGGGAAGCGAAGCTCGTAACAGCTCCAATGCTAAATCAGTGAAATAAAAAAAGCGCCAATTCCCTGCAGCGAATGAGTCAAATTGGGGTCAACTTCCGCTGTTCCTTTCCTCCCCGCTGTTCCTTTCAATCCCTGTTCACAGCGGCCATGCCAGAATGCCCTCGCTGTTCTACCATACCCTCATCCTCCCCCTAGATGATTTTTTTTTTAAATTTCCTTTCTGTTCGAAAGTTGCAATAGATTGCTCCTTTAGAATCTGCCTTCCGTGTGCTCTCCATGTCGATGTTGGACGTTAAGAACAAAATTTTCGATGAATGAAGAGTTATACAATTGAAAGGCAGACATTGGAGTTATTTAGCATCAAATTGTCCCCTTGGCGATCGCTCTTCCACAACTACGTGTCATTTTAATTCCTGATCACAGACCACGGGAGAAATACCTATCCTTTCACTGACTCTGACTTAACCATGAAAGAAGTGATATGCAATAGATTCACTTTCGCTTCATTACGATTCGACTCATCCACTAGGATACCTAGTGTACTTTTTATTTCACAATTTCTCGGGAGCTTCACTTCCCATTCTCCTTCTTCCATGATGGTGTGTGCGTAAGAGAGAGAGAGAGAGAGAGAGAGAGTATGTGTGTAATTTATATACAGACAAGAAAAAAAGAAGAAAAAATTTACCAGAAACGACATCACCAGTTACATTGCCATTGTGATCGTCATCAATTTCATCGTCGTCATCACTAAAATCAAGTTTTAGTGGCTCATCGACCATCTGAGAACCTAACGACACTGCCTGGCCCCAGTCAAGTTCATTGCTCATTTCATTCTTTTTATTTTTCTCGTGCACTGCTTTGTTCCAACTTGTTTCTGTTGTAAAATAAGAGTAAGTCATTGCATATAAACAGAGTACATTAGAGTTCATTCTTTCCTCAGCTCTATCATGTACATCTTCACATTATAGAAACACAGAAGAGAAATCAGTAACTACATGTATGTACTATGTAACATATAGGCCTATCAATAAATTAAAAATAAATAAAACAAATTACCTGCTCCAGAAATTATCCCAGTATCTACGCTGTTAGATGGAACAGGGGATCGATTTGTCTTGGGTGACTTCATCTGATCGTAGGCATCAACTACCTTACTTGGCAATTTTGAAAGGACTTCCAATGCCAAAGCTGGACAGCCCGCTTTGAAATGGGCATGAGCTGTCGTGAAATACAATCGACGTTCGTTTGTTGTAATTGCATCTTCATAAAACACCTAAGGAAAAAGTTTATTTCACAAATCCTGCAGTACCAAACTATAAGATATTTCTGAATATCACCATATATACTCGTTCATAAGCCGATCCCCCGTTTTTGGCCCCAAAAAGTGGAAAAACACCATGACCCGAGCATAAGCAGAGGCAAAAAAAGGGAAAAAAAAAAAAAAAAAAAAAAAAAAAATGCAACGCTTGTGAGGGAAAAAAATTTTTATTACAAAAAGAATAAATTTATAATAAGAAAATCATTGTGTGGGAAAAGCATCAAAAGTAGCATCTTCTTAATCCGATTCTCCAAAAAGTTGATAAAAATATTGTATACAGGGTGTTTCAAAATTATGTACAATAAATTTAGTGACATATTCCTCAGGTCAAAAGAAGACGAAAATGTTCTATAGCACTTTGTCTGGAAACGATTTATTTACGCGATACAGCCAACTAAACCCGTGGCTCCAAATTACAGGAATTGTTCAAAGTGCCCACCACCAGCTCGCATGCACGCTTCGGCTCGCACGCACGCTTCCGTCTGATGTCATGGAAGAGTTCGTCGCCAGCATTACGAACGGTTTGGCATGCATTTTCAATTCGTTGTCGCAGATCCATAATGTCAGGAACTTCTGTGCTGTAGATGATCATTTTCACATGACCCCACAGAAAAAAGTCCAAGGGATTAAACTCGGGTGATCTTGCAGGCCAGGCTACCGGTCCACCTCGACCTATCCACCGATTCGTGTATGCAGCATTAAGGTGTGCTGGAGCGCCATCATGCATGAACCACATGTTAGATCTTGTCAAAAGAGGAACATCTTCCAGTAATTCTGGCAATGCATTCTGCAGAAACAAAAGATACGTTCACCCAGTCAATCGTGGCGGCAACACATAAGGGCCAATTAAGTTATTTTCGACAATTCCACACCAAATATTCACGGAGAAACGCTCTTGATGCACTCGAGCTTTGGTAACATGCGGGTTAGCAACTGCCAATGGTGCTGGTTGTAAGAATTTACGATTCCTGACCGGGTGAAGGTTGCTTCGTCCGTGAAAAGTATCTGGCTGAGACAACTAGGGTCTGCAGCATGACGACGTTGTATCCATTGGCAAAATCGTTGTCGGTGTGGATAGTCCGTCGGGTTCAGTGCCTGAACCAGTTGCAGGTGGTATGGATGCAAAAGCTGACGGTGAAGAATGCGCCAAACAGATGAGTGCGGAATGTGTACGACGGGTGCTTGTCTCTGGTCATCATGTATGATGTCAATTATCACATCCTCCTCATCCGGAGAATGTGCTACAGGCCGCCCTTGTCCTGTTTGACGGCCAAAGGAACCACGCTCCCTCAAATGTCTGTCGACAGATACAAATGTTCGGTTATTTGGCAAACGTCTATTCGGAAAGCGTTCTTGGTAGAGTCTTCTTGCTTCCACAGCATTTCCGTCCGCAAGACCATACATTAGGTGCATGTCAGTGTATTCTGCACTGGAATACGTGTACATGACTTTTTTTTTTACGTAAATCGTAATGCGTATGTCAAAGCACGCAAACGTTCTGAAATTGATATTCCTAGTGGATGTAGAGTAATGGAAACAACCGTACACAACTAATGGAACAACCCTAAAGTAGGTTTAAATGGAACAAACCACTCAACCTAGTGTTGGGTCGAAACGCTGGAACTGCTAAAATATCGTCCGCTAACTACCGTGCTTCCCTACTGTATCATATTGGATTACTCGCAAACAAATCATTTCCAGACAAAGTGCTATACAACATTTTCGTCTTCTTTTGACCTGAAGAATATGTCACTAAATTCATTGTACATAATTTTGAAACACCCTGTATATTTATACAATGTGGTGTAGGAGATATTAAATTTTATGCGCCAGTAGGCTATCAATGTTCAAAAGGCATGTGGCAGTTCGGGGCAAATGACTGGACCCCAGACAACATATTTACTATTTTTGACACTTCCAAATCCAACGTAGAAGCCTTTGTTGGCACTTTAAATAATAAATTCCCTAGCATTAAGTTTACATATGAAAAAGAATTAGATGGTTCTCTGGCTTTCTTGGACATATTAGTCAGCAGAACCGATGGGGGTAGTTTAGATCTTAAAAATTACAAATGCGTAACAGATACAAAAATTAAAACAAAAGCACTGTAAATTACATTTTATTTAAATTTAAGTGTTAAAAAATATTAACTCAAGAAACCATTATTCGATTAACTTTGTATTTG
>JAHWFO010081356.1:0-12671 GCA_023313115.1 Rhysida immarginata | reverse complement strand
TATTTTATAAACCATTTTTCAATCATAGTTTCAATTTCGTTTCTATCATCTTTCGTATTTTTATTTTAGTTACATATTTTTGCTTGTGGAAAGTGATTCCCGATCTTTTTTTCGTGTACGTAATAAAATATTTTAATTGTAACCACATTAACTTTCTTTATTAAAACATTCTTGGACGATTTTCTAGACGCACTTGGCATGAACACTATGACAGTTTACCAAGGTCGGCACCATCTTATTTTCGAGATTTGACTTATGCATTTGCTTTTTACAATGGAAAATTGAGGAAAACGATGTGACATAATGCACTAATTTTTGTACAATGTGTTGTAAGATATATTAAATTTTATGTGCTAGTGCTTGGCGATACTAGCAAAGCCTACAAGATTAAAAGGCATGCGGCAGTTTGGGGCAAATTTCCGCAAGGCAAATCACTGGACCCCTAAGCATTTGCTTTTAACAATGGAAAAGTGGATGGGAAATTGAGGAAAAACTGATGTATCGAAAAAAATTAATGGCCCTGCTCTCGTCATTATTTGCTTATTTACTCTACATTATTTAAAAATTTTACTCGGATACAGTACAATCTAGTAATCTGGTCTTCAATTACACAGGCCTGCGACGAAAAAAATACAAGGGTGCTGATTTCAAAAATAATAATGAAAAATTTCTATCACGTCAGGATTTCTTGAAAAATTCAATTTTACTTGAATATCCGCAAGCTTCTGAAGGTTAAAGGAATTTGAGACTAACATGACAACAAAGGAAAAAGAAGCTTGGGTTGTCTTCAAAAATGTCTTCAGCAAATTTCTGGGTAATTACAAGCATCCTAATGTCAGGGTTCACGCTTACTCGCAATTTACGCGTCAAATGGGCATTTTTGCTAAAAACTGACTCGTGGTTTTTTGACCAGTGAATCAAAATAGACTTGTTAAATTTTGAATATCATCGGCCCATATCCTTCTCACCACATTTTAACTTCACTTCATTTTGTCACCTGCGCTCTTGTTTAAATTTCCAATTAACTATAGCAGCAACTACAGAGATTGTGGTTGCACGTAAAAATATAGAAATTAGAAAGAATTTAAAATTTGACTCGCATTTTTTAGGCTTGGGAGTCAAATTGACTCCTAGATTTTTTGTCCTAGCGCGAACCCTGTAATGTAATGAATATGCTATACAAATTACAAATTACAAATAGAGAGCGCCGACTCTTCTATTTACTTGCTTCCCATTTGCTCAATACATCACGGAGCTAAAGGAGTGCTTCCACTGTCGTCTTTCCACTCTTTCTCAATAGTCTGCTAACTCTCCATTATCTCCAGTTACTGATCATTTTTAAAGATTTTCAATTTAAGTGGATGGCTCCTTCAGAACTGGTTAGTTCGAAAAAACGGAAGCGGAGCAGGCCCCAGCCAGCTTACAGCAAGACCTATTAGGAAATTAGGATGTCAGATTTGTTTCCTGACCCAGCTATTGTTTCCGGGTCGCGTATTTGCTCCATGAGTGTCAACGTACATTTCCTTCACTCACATGTGGACTTTTCCCCCGAAAATTTGGGATCGGTCAGCGAAGAACAGGTTCCACTATTGCCAGATAGTACATGCAAAATTGTTCGCGAGAATTCCTTTTCAAATAGGAATTTAGCAAAAATATCGATATCAATTTTACAAAAAAAAAAACGGAGGTCATTTTCGAAATCAGCACACCAAACAACCTAAAAATCAGCGAAACCTTCTCTTGTATTTTTCAAAAACCTCAATTTCGCAGGCCTGTGTTATTCAATGATGTATAGAGTTGAAAGAAAGAAAAAAACCTACAGAACCTCACCTGTTTATCTCTGATATTGACTTTCTTGTTTCCAGTGTAGCTTGCAAAGCCAGTCAGAAGAACAGTTTGTGCCTTTTGTGCTGTATCAGCTATCGTTTGCCTTATTAATAAAGGATGTGTCCTCAAGTACACATAGAAATTAAAAACATTTCGGCTTGCTACAAAGTGAATAAATTTAATAAAAACCTTATACACCTTAAGAAAATAGAACAATAATGTCAATTTAAACATATAAATTAAAACTTTTCAAAGGTTAAGCAAGTACAGAGGAATGGATGTTACTCGTCACGTTTTCACTATCTTTGCATGAAAATACACACCAATATCACAGGCCAACAATGAAATTGACAGAAAACAAAGTCCAGGTCAGACTTGAATGCCCCTCGTAGTAAGGTTTTAATCAAACATCTCATGGGCTGCAACAGCAGTACATCTCAAAAATTTTCAAAAATGAGTTAACCCACATGTAATAGTCGGATTGGTCTAATCCAGGCCATGGTTGTATTTCACCATCCAACAACACATAAAAAAATTTAATATAAAATGAGCCTTAACACACGCAAT
Source organism: Rhysida immarginata (assembly GCA_023313115.1). Classification (NCBI taxonomy): domain Eukaryota; kingdom Metazoa; phylum Arthropoda; class Chilopoda; order Scolopendromorpha; family Scolopendridae; genus Rhysida; species Rhysida immarginata. The sequence goes on along the minus strand of JAHWFO010081356.1, from coordinate 10,277 downwards.
CCATAAGCTAGTTTTCCCAATCCCATTTTGAAATGTGCCATTGTTCCAGCCCATGAGTGACGAGTTATCCATGAGAAAAAATGACAAAGAAATAAACTTAAACTAACTGGTATCTTCCAAACTCATCTCTTCATCTGACAGTTTGGCATAATTATTTCCAACATCATTTTGTAGCAGGGTTCCAAGAGCATTGCTGTAATCACTCAGTATCCAATAAGCCATACTTCGAAGGAACGGGTCAGGATGAGCCTGTGAAACATCGTAATTTTCACCAACTTTATCGCAACCTAAGATTTCTTCAAAGAGAAGTTTCTGTAATCCAGGAGGTGACGAATGCAGTTCTCCTTCGTACATTCTCACTATTACCATAGCCAACTGCAAATCATCTAATTTATTCAAGCATACCTAGTACACAAATAGACAAATATTAAATAAAATTTAATAAATTTTTTTTTTATCCATTATTGCATCCCAAATGAAGTCTACGTCACTGTTATTTTTCAAATAGAGGGAAGGGGGAGGGGGAATACAATTTACTTCTACTGCGTCCCAAAGAGAACCAGCAAGTAGAAAAAATGCAGCCGCATGAGTGAAACGCTGCTTTCCTAATAATACAAATGCATTCTTCAGAGCTGCTTTTCTCCAACGATCTTCAGAAAAATTATTTTGAAAAAATGAAGTCATTTTGTCATCTTTAATAGATCTGAAACGTAAATCATTGAAAACATAAAACTTATTACTTATCAACACAAAATCATGATATTACTTAATGATGACTAGAATGGCAAATTTATACAGGGTGTTTCAAAATTATGTACAATAAATTTAGTGACATATTCTTCAGGTCAAAAGAAGACGAAAATGTTCTATAGCACTTTGTCTGGAAACGATTTGTTTGCGAGTAATCCAATATCATACAGTAGGGAAGCACGGTAGTTAGCGGACGATATTTTAGCAGTTCCAGCGTTTCGACCCAACACTGGGTTGAGTGGTTTGTTCCATTTAAACCTACTTTAGGGTTGTTCCATTAGTTGTGTACGGTTGTTTCCATTACTGTACATCCACTAGGAATATCAATTTCAGAACGTTTGCGTGCTTTGGCATACGCATTACAATTTACGTAAAAAAAAGTCATGTACACGTATTCCAGTGCACAATACACTGACATGCACCTAATGTATGGTCTTGCGGACGGAAATGCTGTGGAAGCAAGAAGACTCTACCAAGAACGCTTTCCGAATAGACGTTTGCCAAATAACCGAACATTTGTATCTGTCGACAGACATTTGAGGGAGCGTGGTTCCTTTTGGCCGTCAAACAGGACAAGGGAGGCCTGTAGCACATTCTCCGGATGAGGAGGATGTGATAATTGACATCATACATGATGAACCACAGACAAGCACCCGTCGTATTTCTTCCATGGTACACATTCCGCACTCATCTGTTTGGCGCATTCTTCACCGTCAGCTTTTGCATCCATACCACCTGCAACTGGTTCAGGCACTGAACCCAACGGACTATCCACACCGACAACGATTTTGCCAATGGATACAATGTCGTCATGCTGCAGACCCTAGTTGTCTCAGCCAGATACTTTTCACGGACAAAGCAACCTTCACCCGAACAGGAATCGTAAATTCTCACAACCAGCACCATTGGGCAGATGCTAACCCGCACGTTACCAGAGCTCGAGCGCATCAAGAGCGTTTCTCCGTGAACATTTGGTGTGGAATTGTCGGAAAATAACTTAATTGGCCCTTATGTGTTGCCGCCACGATCGACTGGGCAAACATATCTTTTGTTTCTGCAGAATGCATTGCCAGAATTACTGGAAGATGTTCCTCTTTTGATAAGATCTAACATGTGGTTCATGCATGATGGCGCTCCAGCACATTTCAGCCATGTTGTGCGAGCACACCTTAATGCTGCATACACGAATCGGTGGATAGGTCGAGGTGGACCGATAGCCTGGCCTGCAAGATCACCCGACCTTAATCTCTTGGACTTTTTTCTGTGGGGTCATGTGAAAACGATCGTCTACAGCACAGAAGTTCCTAACATTATGGATCTGCGACAACGAATTGAAAATGCATGCCAAACCGTTCGTAATGCTGGCAACGAACTCTTCCATGACATCAGACGGTCGCTCATGCAACGAGCCGAAGCGTGCGTGCCAGCTGGTGGCGGGCACTTTGAACAATTCCTGTAATTTGGAGCCACGGGTTTAGTTGGCAGTATCGCGTAAATAAATCGTTTCCAGACAAAGTGCTATAGAACATTTTCGTCTTCTTTTGACTTGAAGAATATGTCACTAAATTTATTGTACATAATTTTGAAACACCCTGTATACAATAATTTGTAAACAGAAGATATAGAAAATCATTATATTCAGAAGACTTAAAAGCTCAATGACCATATCGAAAAGTTGTATGAAAAGCTACAAGGAGCGTTCAAAAGTAATGCACTACAATTTATTTCTACAATACCAACAAGTTTACACAGCTGAAATTTTGAGAAGTCCTAGTTTGAACCTTCCACCTTTGTTGTGCAATATTGCAAGCTCCACTGCCATGTGGAAGCGGAATAACAAATATTAAAAGTGGCAGATGTCCACGTGTTTGGCCCTTTAAAAAATGCACTCCATGGGATCCAATTCGAGTCCAACGATGATGTAGTATGCACTATGACAAACTGGTTACGTGAGCAGGAATGGTACCGAGGGGGAATACATGCTCATCCAGAATGCCAAAGAACTGACGACTGTAGCGACGTGATGCCCAAGTTGCAGAATTGAATGTTGCATACTTTCAGAAAAATAAATTGCGATGCATTATTGTTTGAACGCTCCTTGTATATTAAATTAACAAAGCTTATAATTGAAACAATACCTGAATAAACCCCAAACAATATTTTTCTTTTTCATAGCAAGATAATAAAGAGCAGCATCCAAAGGGTCATTATGTGCTTGAAATGCAGCTTTTGCTACCTAAACGAGGGAAAATTATTAAATATTTAAACAAAACACTTATACGTTTAACTATTAGCCACAAACTTGAAAAAGTTACTTTTTCAATGCAGCGCTTGAGAACTGAATTATTGCGTATCCACCATCCCGCTCCTAGTTCCTTTAATTCCGACCATTTCGGATCACCTCGCTGCATGCCAGGAATCACGTTAAGAAGCTCTTCTTCAGATTCTGAATGAAAAGCCCATATAATTGTTGCAGTGTTCAAACCTTGTTTGTGTAAAAGTACTCTTTGCTGAGGAGGAAGACAACGCATTAAATATGAATGATGGCGCATAGCAAGAAGAAAGCGTAATCCACAATCATCCAAATTTTCTAGCAAGGAAAAAATAAACATAGAATAAACTACTTCTAAATTTTTCTGTTATATATTTTTAAAAGTTGTAGTTTTTTATTTACAATCAATATCGTTTACAACAACAATCTCCAGGGGACCATGAAAAATCAGTCATTATATCCAGTTGTCGATATAACTGACATTGCTCTTTATCTGGTCCGTATGTTTCCTACCAATGTCATTATGGAACTGTCAGATTCAAAGGCATTCTTGACTTTCTCGTGATCCTTCCAAATTACTAACATGGTAGAGTGAGATGTATTAAATGAATAAACATATACAGTACGTATTTCGACCCTTTATTCAATGTCAAAATGATAATCAGTACAGTTTATAGGTGGAACAGACTACCGGTCCTCCAATCGCTGTTCACAAGCAAGGTCCACAGCCAATACAGGAACCGGGAGCCTCTTCTTACAAAAAAGCGGATCTAGGAGAAATACCCAGGCCGCCAAACCAAGCATAATAACATACAGGGTGGTCCATAAGTCTGTCCCCCCCTTTTATTTTCGAAACCGAAGCAGATATGTCAATTTTGATGAATCCAATGAATAGGAAGTTGTGGGTGGCCTATCCCATGTTGCACTTTTCATCATCCCAAATATGCAAATTAGGACGCATTCAAAATTTATCTCAAAAACCGTAAGGGATAGAGAAAAAAAAACCAATTGCAAACTTGTTCAACATAAAAAAACAAACAAAACAAACAAAAAATCATCCAAATCGGACCAACGGTTCCCAAAAAAAGTTAATTGCAAATGCTAATTGGCACTCACATTGCATTTGCATCTTCCTGTCCCCCCCTGTTGGGTTTTATCCACTAGCCCTTTAAATGCCGAAGCTTTTTGATGAATGGGGAAGAAACTGCCAATCAGGTCTGAAAAATGGCAGAATACAGTAGAGAAGAAATGGTTGGTATGGTTTTATGTTTTGGATTTGCACATAATTACAAAGGTGCAGCCAGGGAATACCAAGTTAGATATCCCAATGCTAGAGTTCCCACTTCTAAGACAATTCGCCAGGTTGTTCAACGATTTCAACAAACGGGAAGTGTCAGTCATCAGACCCGGCAAGGTAGACCAACAACTGTCACATCAGAGGACTCCAGCACAGCCATTTTAGCTGCTGTTTTTGCTAATCCTCATTGTAGTACTCGATCTGTTGCTGAAGAAGCTGGCTGCAGTCATCAATCAGTATTAAGATTACTTCATATGCATGGATTCCACCCTTATCATGTCCACTGCCACCAAGGATTGAAGCCAACAGACTACGATTTTCGTCTTGAGTTCTGCAATTGGCTGCTAAATCACATCGACGATGACCTAGGCTTTCTCAATTGGGTCTTGCGGTCAGACGAAGCCAGCTTCTCTCGAGATGGTCTGGTTAATAAACACAATCTCCATTATTGGGCAACAGAAAACCCTAGATGGTTACGAGAAACTTGCACCAGGTGAATTGGAGAGTGAATGTCATGTGAACGTAAAATTAGAACGTTAATCTGAAATGTACGTTAATTTGAGGTATGTTAAACTGAAACTTTTTAACATTAAAAGAAGGATTTCTGCGAAATTTTAAATTTGTTATTTTGGAAATGTACGTTAAAGTGAGGTACGTTGTAACGGGATTTTACTGTACATGATTCTGTGGTTAATCACGTCACTGTAACTGATATTTTCTGTTATCATTTGTGATGTTCCGTCTTAGGAGTCACGTGTGTCTGACGGTGGGAGTAGAGAGACAATAGAAAATAAGGTGTGTTATTGGTGTTTTTTTTGTTTTTTTGTTGGTTATGAAATAGTAGTGAGGGTTGTTTGTTGTGTGAGGTTATTGTTTGTGGTGCGTTAGAAATAATTTTTTGTATTGTCATTTTTGATTTATATATATGCCGTGAGCGATCATTAATGTCCTTTGTTGGAGCTGTATTTCCTGGAAGACAGTACAGCTTCCAACGGGGGAAATTGTTGCACTCGTTTTTTTTTTCTTCTTCCGTTAAAAAAAGATTGTGATGAACGTGTCATCCCTTTTGTTAAAAAAAAAAAAATAGAGATTCTTTTTGGTTCTCGACATGAGAGGTTGTATTTTTGCAGTAATGTATATATCTGTGTTTTGGAACATAATGTCGAAAATGTAATCTGATATTTATGGTTATATAAAAGTAATTATGTCGTGCTAGAAGAACTCTGAACTGTTACGGAATAATTGTCTAATCGCCGAAAAAATATGTAACAAGCCTTCAGATTTTGGAATTTGCCAAATTAGGACACAAGTAAATACGTTTTAAGAAACAATATTTTTTTTTTACTGGACTTTTACATAATTTATACGTGTCGATTTTAGGTTTCTCATATGATAACGGCTGGCCGGCGTTGATTTCGTGAAACGAGCGATGGACTTAGAGGAACCAGGTTTCCACGGATTGCCAAGCAGGCAGCAGAGGTTCACCTCGCAATACCACGTGGGACTATGAAATTGGAACCAGTTAAAGCGTCACTGTTCCTCCCCCCTTTTTGGCACAATAAAGGAGGGACTTTGCGCTCTCGAGTGCTGGTGCTGGAATATTTGATTCGAGACGTGCATGTTCAGTGTTACCCAAGGTAATCTAGAATAACAGGTACGTCCAGTTTGTCAGAAGTGCTTAACGCGCATGCGTATTGTGACGTCACTGGATGACTTATGGCTTTACTTCCGGCGTGTGCGGTAGCCATTATTCTGGTCACAAAAGAAAACGTTTTCACGTAAAAAAACAAAACTCTTACGTTGATTTCTGAAGAAACGTTTATTTGTAAACTTACTATTTTATAAATTAAAATTTCTTAATGCCTGCATAAATAAAGTTATTAAGAAATAATATCGAAATTATCATCTGTCTCTTAACTGCCAACGGTTCCGACGAATCAATTTCGAAATCTTAACTAGGCCTAATGATAATGAGAAATACGTTATCGTCCTTGTCTCTGTGTTCACTTAACTATCCGCACATTGCGCGATGAGTGAACATGAGACCAAGGTAAATGATTTTACATTTTAAAGACACCCACTCCCCTTCTAACGAACTGATATATAACCCTTTTTCTATTTAGTCTCAGTAAATTTCACTTACCTTGGTCGCATGATCAGTTATCGCGCCATGTGCTGATAGTTAACATCAACCCTGTGTTCACATTAAAAAGATAATACGTAAGTACATTTTACAATAATTATAAATTACCTAAGTCCCTTCATATAATTAAAATATATAGTATAAAGAATGAGAATTGTGAAGGAAACGAACGAGTCGTCAAGTGTGGCTATCGCACGACTGCTTTCATTGCCACCATGTTTTAGTTTCTGTTGAGGTTTCGATTTAGCGGGTATAGGTTTCGATGTCATCCAGTGACGTCAAAATACGCTTGCGCAATAAGGCGATTTTTACTACTTCTGGCAAACTGACCCCCACCTTGTTCTAGATCACCTTGAGTGTTACCCATAGTCTGCTATTAAGCAATGATCACTGCCTCACTTTAATATACCGTAAATATTCTACTATAACGCGACCTCTTGTATAACGCAACTCCACTTTTTCAGCCCAAAAAATCGGCAAAAATCTTATCCTCTTGTATAACGCGACCCCCATTTTTGACTCCTCGCGAGAAATAAAATGTACGAACTTATACAGAATTCATCATATTAATACTAATTTATAAACCGGCAGAAGCACAGAAATCAGAAGACAAGTAATCTTTATTCAGTTTAATATTTTCATTACATAAGCTTTCTTGTAGGCTTTGGTTCGAGGCAGTTTTGAAGTAGGCCTAATTAGAAGTTTCGATGTTTGGGAGAAGTTATTATCGATGTTGTTAGATGTTGGCGACGAGTAATTCGAATAAAAAGTGAATTAATATATTGTATAATGAACTGGACATTATATGCAATGTAATTAATGTATAATACACGGCAAATTCGTCTGAATGTCATCAGCACAGAAAGCGACTTCGACAAAAGCAACTGCCTCAACTTCGAGGCAGTCTGGAAGTTTATAGCCCTACATTGATAGGGAAAGCTTTCTCACTCGCACATCGACAAAATTACACAACAGTACATCAATTTTCTTAATAAAAAGACAAGTAATCTTTATTCAGTTTAATATTTTCACTGCATAAGCTTTCTTGTAGGCTTTGGTTCGAGGCAGTTTGGAAGTAGGCCTATTTAGAAGTATCGATGTTTGGGAGAAGTTATTTTCGATGTTGTTAGATGTTGGCGACGAGAAATTCGAATAAAAAGTGAATTAATTTATTGTTTAATGAACTGGACACTGAATATGCAATGTAATTAATGTATAATGTACGGTAATGTTATCAGGATAAAACCTCCTCCGGCCGCAGTCGTCAGAGGGCTGATTTTTATCCTCTTGTATAATACGACCCAGCAAATTTAGATGCTTTTTTAGGCCAAAAAAAATTCGCATTATAGTAGAAGATTTACGGTATGTTTACAGTTTTTTCAAATATGCAAGGCATCCTACTCGCAGACTTCCTGCACCGTCAACACCACTGCCTATTGCAAAACGTTGACTAAACTGAGGCATGCCATTTGGGATAAGCGACCAGAAACAAGAAACGATGTTCGACTTCTTCATGACAACACATGCCCACATATTGCCAACGTCGTCAAAGCAAAACTGGTTCATTTCGATTGGGAAGTTCTGGACCACCAGCCTATAGTCTGGACTTAGCGGCCTTGGACTCCCATTTCTTTGGTCCCACGAAGAGATTTCTGGTAGTCAAAGGTTTGAGACTGACGAACTCAAATCTGCCATGCACCATTGGCTATATTCACAGCTGATGGAATTCCATGGGTGGGGTATTCTGAAACTGGTGCAGCATTGGGATAAATGCCTAAATCATCAAGGTGCTTATGTGTAAAAGTAGATAAACATGAGTAGTTTCAGCTGCACTTAGCTGTTTACCTATACGTTTTGTAATTTTCTTTGAAAAAAATAAAATCCATTAGTTTCTAATCGTATTTTGAAATCAGCGAGGTTTTTATCTTTTAGGTTGTTAGGCAATGTAGGCATCATTTTCTTGTAGAAATCACTACTAACTGAGCTTTTAGAGCCAATAAAAATCTGAAAGAACAATAAAATACAGTCCAATATTTCTATAATGAACAATCACATAATGAATTTTTCCCTATAACAAATTTTTACTTTGGTCTCAACATGTAAATCTCGAGCATACAGAATGTTTACATGTTTTTGTGTAACGAATTTTCTGGACAGCGAATTTTTTGCCAGGTCTCATGACTTCATTATAAGGAGGTTCGGCTGTATTCATTATACATTGAGTGAGCATATTATTACGACCACCCTGTCAGTATCTCGTTGGGCCACCGTTTGCCTTTAATACTGCGGATATTCTTCGTGGCATTGATTCCACGAGATGTTGGAAGGTGGGGGGAGGAATCTGACACCATGCCTGATGGATAGCACTGTCTAGTTGTGCTAGATTGGACGGGTGGATCTAGCTGTCTGATGGTTCGTTTGACTTCGTCCCACAAATGCTCAATTGGAGTGAGATCTGGGGATTGTGGGGGCCACCGAAGTAAGATAAAGTCATGTTCCTGGAACCACTCCTGCACAATACGAGCTCTGTGGCATGGCGCATTGTCTTGCTGGAAATAGCCATCTCCATTGGGGTACGCCATCGACATGACAGGGTGGACTTGATCGGCGACGATACGGAGGTATGCTATGCCATCAAGACATTGTTCAACACGTATTAATGGACCCAATGCATGCCAGGAAAACATTCCCCAGACATAACACTGCCCGCACTGGCCTGAAAGGTTATACTTGTGCATGCGGGATTCATACTTTCGTGCCGTTTCCGTCAGATTCTCACACGGCTGTCTGCATGATGTAACTGGAATCATGAGTCGTCATGCCACATGATTTGTTTCCACTGCTCGATAGTCCAGTCCTTGTGCTCATGAGCGAATTGCAGTCATTTCCGCTTGTAGGCTTCTGTATCCCATGCGATGCAGTGTGTGGCAGACAGTGCATTTAGAGACCGTTTTGGAGAACCCCTGATTAAGGTCAGCAGTGATGTAATGCACAGTTGCCCTTCTGTTATCCTTTACCAGTCGTGACAGTCTCCGCTCTGTCCGATCATCAACCATCCGTGGGCAGCCACAACGTGAACGTTCGGACCCCGTCTTCCGGCTAACTGTCCAGTCTCCATAGCTCCGAGCACCTACAATCATCCCGCGTTCGAAGGCTGTTAAATCACGTCGTTTACCCATAGTTGAAGAATGGAACACGTCTACTGTTGTCGACGACACTCAGCTTCCCTTTTTATATTGGTCCAGCCCGCTAGCAACATTGTGGCGACGTCCGTGCGCGCATTTGCATAAACATGTCAGGCGGTCATAATAATATGCTCACTCAGTGTATGCAACAGCAAAAACTAACCACTTGTCGAAACGATTAACAACAGTGTGCCGAGAAAAGAAGACAATCGCAAATTACACTGAATAATAATACTTTACCTTTAAGCCAACGTTTGCGCCTCTCAGCCCTCTGCAATTTAGCTTCAAAATCCATTTTATCAGCCAAGAGAATCTCGTGAAGTGTTGGGTGCTCATTGAACCTTTGTGGTGCTTGCAACTGATTTTTATCCATTTCATCCAAATGCGACTCAGAAGATGCAGAATCAGTTTCTGTGTTTATTTAAAATCAAAACTTTAATACATTCTTTTCTTTTAATTTCACATAGATAAAAAACAACGGAAAAGAAAAAAAAACGTTATCTTACTATGCATCGAATAGGAACCACTATAATTGCAGAGTTCTTTTAATGCATCTACTTCACGTTCTAACCAAATGTACAGCTGATACCTCAATTGACCGCCATCGACTTCGTAGCCAGTGGCTAGCGT
>JAHWFO010081351.1:0-21885 GCA_023313115.1 Rhysida immarginata | reverse complement strand
TTAATTTAGGAAGGTTAAGTAAAATTATGGTAAAAAGTCAATGAATAAGATAAACTGTAAATAGAATGAATCAAAAATGAGAACAACTGGTTCCTTTCCACAAAAATTATAAAAGAAAACCTTGGATGTGCATTTCAGATGTTGATATATCATAATTCAGAAAGGCATTGTCATGATTACTGGTACATGGACTAGATTCTCAATTCATGTACTCAAATAAATTAATTTCTGAGAGAGGAAAAAAAAAAGAGCTTGACTCTATGGTTGGATGGATATATGCAACACTGTTATGGCTACACATTATCAGGGTTGTTCTCATGCATGTCAGCCTTATAAATATCCTATTGAAGGTGGTTCTATCTCTGTTTGGCTTTAGAGGAACTTCTTCCTTATATAGTTAATATGTGCTTAAATATCAACGGACTTCAATTTTTAGACGCGTCTCTGAGAGAACTTCAAAAAACTCAAAGATTTTCACATTTTTTTTAATCTCCAAATCAAACTACAGTTGATTCTCGATATAACGAACGCGGAGGGACCGGAAAATTTGTTCGTTATTTCGAGAGTTCGTTACATTGCGAGTCAATTTTGTTTTACAAATAGAGATGCAAAATTAACTTAGGGTTTATTAATTAACTTTGGTTATGCAACAGAGTAACACTGTAGATAAATAGTTATGTAGTTCATGTAACAGAGACTGTTATTGAGAAAAATCAGTCAATGTGATCTGTCATGAAAGATGACATTGTTTATCAGTGATGAAACTGTCCAAAGCCATTATATTTGCTATCATAGCATTACCATCTTCAGAGGACATGACAAAATTTCGCAGCATGTATAGAGCTTTTGATGCTTCCTTGTGAGTTGGAATGAAGACTTGTGGTTACAGTTTGGTTGAAGTGAATTTTAACTAAGGCAACAATATCATTATCCAATGGAGTCATTCATCCGTAAGAACATCAGATTTTTCTAATGTAATTATGCAACTGCTCTACTAATATCATAATGGGAACCCATTATGGTATCTGGTTGCTAGAATACAGGCATTACAGTATGTAACACGTTCAACTTACTTTCAAATCGATTGATTTCCGTTTCGCCAACATTTCTGTCAGTGGAGAGCTTTCAAAACTGAAACTAAATCTTAAAAAACTAATTGGGTCATGGTGCTGCATCTTCTATAGTATCTTGTAAAGAGGGAGATTATCGCAGAACGATAATCTGTAGCACTTACTCCTTCGAGGGAGTTTTGTGCCATCCCAGTAACTAACGACTACTACGAGATGAAAATAGCAGCCGGGACCGACAGCTTAACGTGCCCTCCGAAGCACAGGGGGTTCATGATGGAAGAGCTGCTAGCGGACGAACAAACCAGTGGCTATCACCAGCTGCTGGACATCCGGCACTGGTCACTCAGCAAATGGGTCAGACTAAAGTCTCCCAACAGCTGTGCCCCAGATAGTCGTCCCACCTTCAAGCCACTGGCTGTCACCCAGCCAGCAGCTGGCCGCGCCTGAAGTTGCTTAACTCCATCGATCAGCGAGCCAACCGACGAGACAACCAGGCCACTGCCACCCCCATGGTGCTGCATGCTCAATGACCAATCAAATTGCTGTTCGATATACTGAGAGCCATTTTCCATTGCATGATAGTGAAAGAACCAGATGAACCGTTCGTTAAACAGGAAGTTCGTTATATCGGGGTTCGTTATATCGAGAAGCTAAATACATAATATGCATAGACAATTTGATTGGGACCAGCTACTCTGTTTGTTATGACGAGGCGTTCTTTATATCGAGATTCTACTGTAGATAAAAAGTCATATCCCAAAAGAAAAGAGAACGTAACGCTATTTTGTATTATCATTTTGTAGGTGCATCTATAAAATGAAAACCTTTTAAGAGGGCAATTAATGGAATAAGATTCTGCTCATTTTAAATACAAAGTAGTCGTATTAAAAAAAAAAAAATACAAAATGATGCCCCTTTGAAAGTGACAATTTTCTCCCATCTTCCAGGTAATAAACGGATTACTCGAAGAAAATAATCAGGTTCTTTTGACTTCATCCATTTATTATGCCATATTTCGATGGCTTCATTGGAAGTGAACCGCTCTCCAAAGAGGGTCGACTGCAAGGACCGAAATAAGAGGAAATCTGAAGGAGCAATATTTGGTAAATATGTTGGGTGGGGTAAGATTTCCCAATTAAGATTGCAAAACTATTTTTGGACCGGTTTTGCAACATGTTTTCATGTAGCAATGTTGTCGTTGACATGTTGTGCCTTTTATCCCTTTCCCAGTGATAGTTTTGGGACAGTTTTAGAATCTCATAATAATAACGCCTTTCTGATCTAATATAACTTTGATGGTCCTGGTTCACATCATAATCACCACTTTGAAATCGCCGAAACCACTCTTGTACAATGAGCATTTGTAATGCAAAGAGCATAAATTTGGGCAGTTCATCCAATGTAATACTTGAGCCCATACAATATGACTACAAAAAAACAAAGAATGGTTCAAACTGCGATATTCTTTCATGTATGCCCTGCATTATTGATCAATGAATGGGCATTGCATGCATTATGTTTTTTAAAAAAAAAAAATTAAAAAAAAAAAAAAAGTGGGACATTTTGTAAAAAATCGGGATATCACGAAGATTAATAAAATCAAAAACATATAAGGGTCGTACAAATGAAAACGAAAATTTGTGTGGCGAAAAAAAGACGATGTGTAGGATCGTAAGTTTTTGTTTTCAACAACTGCGAAATCCCACGTGAAAACTGAACACGTGAGCAAGAACGATAGCTCGCGCTTCAAAGCTCTGCGAGTGATCGCTTCGTCCAAACAACAAAATGGAGTCATCGAAACAGGAACAGAGAGCAGTAATTCGTTTTCTGACATGTAAAGGAGTTTCAGTTTCTGAAATTCATCGTCATATGCAGAACGTCTATGGAAATGACTGCCTAACCTTCACTCGTGTTTGGGCACGGAGCAAAAGGTTTTCGGAGGGACAGTCATCATTGCAAGATGATTGACGACCTGGACAAGCAAACCGCACCATCACGGAATATTCCAAAGCCAAAATTGACGCTGTCTTAAAAGAAAAACAGAAGAGTGACAATCGATGTTGTGGTTGCTGAAACTGGTCTTATTTGTGGAACTGTTCACTCCATTATCAGGAACCATCTGCACTACAGAAAAATCTGTGCACAACAGGTCCTGCATCATTTGACATCAGAACAATTTGGAGTTCGAATGGCCATGTCCCTGCAACATTTGACTCACTATGAACAGGAAGGAGAGAGTTTTCTCGACAGAATCGTTACAGGGGATGAAACTTGATGCTTTCGTTTCCAGCCTGAAAGCAAACGTCAAATTCGTCAATGGAAGCATTATGGGTCACCACCCCCGAAAAAATCAAAAGCAATCGCAAACAGCACGGGGAAGGTGATGTTGACCGTGTATTTTGATCGCAAAGGCCTGATTTTACTGGCCTTTCTTGAAAAAGGCACCACAGTTAATGCAGCACGATATGGGGAAACATTGAAGGCACTGCGTGCAGCCATCAAATGCTGGCGTCCTGGACTTCTTACAGAAGGAATGCTTCTTCTCCATGACAACACGCATCCTCACACCTCAAAAGGAACGGCAGACCTCATCAAAAAGTTCAACTGGGAAGCAATGAAGCATCCACCTTACAGCCCTGACTTATCCCCATAATGTGACTTTCACTTGTTTAGGGATCTCAAGAAACATCTGAAAGGCCACAGAATTCAGTTGGACGATAAGTGAAGGAAGAGGTTTTGGAATGGTTCCACATGCAACCGAAAGACTTCTTCCATAAAGGAATTACACGCCTTGTTACACAATGGGATAAAGGCCTTAACGCATTCGGAGAGTATTTTTAAATTCCTTGTATACACTTTGGATAAAACAAATAATTTTCGTTTTCATTTGTACGACCCTTATAAATAACCAGGACACTCAAAATCTGGGGGGACGTTTATTAAAAAGTCGGGACTTTCCACCAAAATCGGTATGAATGGGAACCCTACCCAAATACCAAGTGACGATAACCATAACATATTGAAAACCCAGAAGAAATGGCACTATTTTATAGATACTTGCTTGCTGCTAAGAGGAATAAGGAGACCTTAAGGAAAATATAGCAGGCTTTTCTTATGTAATGATAGTAAAATTCTAAAATGTTCTAAGTAATAAATAACTTACTCCAGCCAGTACATACTTTGCCAGCCATTTTTTGTGAAATAACTCCATTGGAGGCTACAAGAACATCAGCTAATGTTGTTTTACCTGCAAAAGCACAATATGTTTATTAGGTAAAAGCTAACATGGATGCACTAGAATAATACTCAGATGCATTATAAAATTAATTTGAATGATGAAAATCTTAAAATACCGTGATCTACGTGTGCCATAATACATATGTTTCGAATATTGGAAGGGCACTGTTGAAGCCGTTTCAGTTTTTCTAATCTAGACTGATGCATTTTTATTAGCTGAAAATAAAAAAAAAAACGTATATGCATAAATTTTGAATATAGCCAATGCCAATGTTATTGGTGCTTATGCTTGAAGATGGACTTCTGAATAAGAGGTTTCCCTCAACACTGCCAACCTGCTATTGCTTTAACTATTATACATATCCTGGTCATATCACTCAGTAACTGAATTATGTATACAAACATAAGTTTCACTGCCAAGCTGATGCAATTTATTGAGGAAAGAGCCACACAAGTAATCATGAAATGGTGATGACTGACAACAATAAATTCAAAGAGCATGAAACAAAAACCACAACTATTTACGTTATCTATTTTCAATAAAGACAGTGCCTCGTAAGAACATAGAGGATTATCATTCTGTTGTACGTTTTATAGTGCCCAGCACGAAAGAAAAAGGAAACTGGCGCATGTGTAAATGAAAAAACTCGTTCAACCAAATCAGAAACTGACTGGAAACGGGCTATTATTACCGTAATTCCTGGCATCAGTAGAAGTAATGCTCCAATTCCTGTCCGTTTCTGATTGGTAGAACGAGATTTTTCATTTACACATGTGCCAGTTTCTTTTTTCTTTCATGCCGGGCACTATAAGTTCTTAATCCTTAATAACTCAAGCTAAATTTTTATTGCTATGATGAATCTCTGAGCAGACGATACAACTGGGAAACTGAATGAAAGATCAGCAGCTGCTTTGGTAAAGCTTTAAGATAAAAGCTAATAAAATTTCTATATGGATCAGGGCTATTCTTTACTATAGCTATGTGTCTTACATCGTACTAAATTGCTCTAACCTTGTAATGCAACTACTCGCATCAAGTCAAAACTGAACGATTTACTGAAAAATGGTGATCATTCTGAAGATAGCAGAGCTGTCTCTAGTCCATTTTGACATGGCACAGCATCTAACTCACTATGAAGCACCCTACCAGGCAACACAATCATTAGTGGCTTATTTTGTAATATGATGATGACCTATTCAACTATAATGCCTATTTTCCTTGTTATGAATTTAACTTGCCCCTTTTCAATCGCTTCATCTAGCAGGGCTACTTTACAATCATTATCCTAGCATCCCAATCATAAATAAAAAACTATAGTCTAGGTAAAGCAGTAGTTGGCAGTGGAATCTACTTCTCTGGATTATTTCTACATAGAGAATACATAATAGACAAAAATATGGTCAGATCATAACGACCCAACGTGAATAATAAAACAAATTTAGGGAAAGGTTTAAAATACATTATGTACCAAAACATACAGTACTGAAACCCATTCATCTTTTCATTTCAGTATCGTAGATTTTGTGGCATATTGTACTCTGTCTGAAAACATGGAAGAAATACCGAGGAGGTCAAAAAATGTATACGCATTTCAATAAAATATAAACTAGTAGAAAAGTTATGAAACCAAATTTATACAGAACTCACAACATGAATATAAGTCATCTTTGACCACAAGAATTACAAGAGATGCTCAAAGTGGTTACCATAAGCATCCAAACACTTTGAGGCAAACTACCGTTTCTATCTGTTATCCTGATAAACTCTCTGTATTGGCGATAGGGTAACGTCTTCGATTGAAATCGTACTGTCATCTGTACAAGAATACACAAATGACATCTATGTGGTCCTGATTTTTGGTATGGACATACCTTGGCGTTTGAAAAAAGTGTGGTCACCTCACAGCAAGTGTTGGAAGGGGTTGCCATCAGCATCAAGGCATACTTGTACACACCTCTCCTCGTTACGGAATGTAGATGCCAACATATCAGGAGTCATAGGATCAATTGGCTGCCTAAATTTGTCTTAATGTGATTAAATGGCAAACTTAAGCAAATTTTATTAAATTATGCCTGTATTAAAGTGTGTATATTTTTTTGACCTCGCTATAATAAACTTTCCTAATTTTATGGTTTACTTGTACTATGTAGCGCTATTAGCGTTGTTTATTATTATTATTATTATTATTATTATTATTATTATTATAAGAAAATAGGTCATCGCTTGATCTCCTTACAATATTGAAGCATATTTTGATCTCAATATTAGCTAATATTTGCATGACCATTCTCTGTGAAAGAAATTCATAAGAAAAGAAAAGAATGATTTAAAAATTAAATCGCTCTTCCCTTTAAAACAATGCATTACCTGAAATTATATGACTTTAAAAGACGGGCGTAATAGTGCTTTCTGCGAAAGAAGACCGCAGGGATTTTCTACGTTTTTAAGTTAATAAATAAGAATATTTTTTCATCTAGAATTTAATACGTTTAAGATGTAAGTGACGTTTGAAATTCGTTAATGATACAACTCTTTTAACGTTAAAAATACAAACACTGAGTTCTGTGCATGCCACTTGCTTTTACAGGTAACATGTATCGGCATGTGTTTACTCGCGTTAAAAACTTTAAAGGCCACCGCTTTTATTATGTAATTGAGTTAGTGTAGCTTTATTTTCTTGTAATTTTTTTTTTATAAAAAATCTGATTTATTGTGTAAAATGTCTTATGAAAGCCCTGTTTGTTTTAATTTTAGCCACGATGCGATACTAATAAAAAGTACCAGGTAGCACATGCTTTAGGTACTCAACAGCAGTGCTCCATTATAAACCGGAAAAGGAAATGCTTTTGTAGAGGCCCTCCAGCTGATGGAGTCCGTATTTAAGTTTTATTGTATTAACTTTCTTAATAATTTTGTAGCATGTTGGCGGCGATTTTGATCGCTTTAATGTGATCACAGAGGCTCGGTGTTTGTTGTGCCAACGCGCGACAGCGTAACCAGGGAAGAATTACAATTGTTCTTCCTCTTCCCTGGCGTAACCTTAAAAAACTCTGTGGATGAGGGCTGTCAAGTTTTGTTTTTTTTTCTCCTTTGAACGGCATCCACAGAAGCAAAGAAAGTATTAATTGCTTTCAAATTACTGACTTCAAAGTGAATTCGTAGCAGGGGGGGGGGGGTACCCGTACCCTTGCTTATCTCTAGGGTGGCCAGGTGTCCGTTTTTTTTTTTAGTCATCTGTCCGGTTTTTATCCCTCTGTCCGTTTTTTCCCAAATGTCCGGTTTTTTTGGGTCGAACCTCAAATTTGGCAGTTTTTACCGAAAAAAATTGCGATCGAAATTAAAGGTCAACATTGGAATCGATTATCATGACTTCACACGAGGACAACAGACAAGCCAGGGCACTCAAAGTCAGCTGATCATCGGGGTCCAAGCAACAATCCATCCTTCATTGTTTCCAACAAACGAAAAAACACTGATTGTTAAAATCCAAGATGGAGACTAAGATTGTTAAAATGAAGGATGAATTGTTGCTCGGACCCCAATGGTCAGTTGAAATTTGAGTGCCCTGTCCTGTCTCTCGTTGGCTTCGCTAGTCACATGGCACCAACATCATACCCAGGATGTTATTTCGGGAGGGGTGGGGCACATGTAACATAATTGTATGGAAGATGGGCAATTTGGGGGGGGGGGGGGATTGCAGCCCCCCTCAGCTACCCCTCTGCGTATGGCACTGCATAGCACATGTTGATACGATCGAATTTGTATTCGCTATTACTTCAATGAAAGCGGTCAGCAACAGGCTGTTAGTATTCATTATTTTACCCTTCCAGAAGGACAATGTTTTAGAGTTTTATGAAAACCCTTTTGAAGACTCCCAGCCCATTAAAGATGAACTATGTTGTGTCATTAACGAAAAGAAACTCAGTTTGTCCGGTTTTTTCAATGGGATCACCTGGCCATCCTGGGAGTGTTCATACACAGTTACGATATTCTATTCCAAATAATCATTCCACCAAGTCATCTGCACTAATACAAGATGACCAGACATGGAATGGACACATTTTGCTCTTCCCTTGAGATTCGATTTGTTGAGGTTCTACTATAGACCTCATATCAGTGGAAGTCATGCGTGACGTCATGCACTAGAGTGCCTGGCATGAAAGAAAAAGGAAACTGGTACATGTGTAAATGAATAAAACTCGTTCAACCAATCAGAAATGGACTGGAAACGAGGTATTACTTATACCTGGCATCAGTAATGCCTTGATTCCTGTCAGTTTCTGATTGGTTGAACAAGTTTTATTCATGCGCCAGTTTCCTTTTTCTTTCGTGCCGGCACTATAGCGCACGCATCTTGGGAGGCAAAACATCATTCCACACGCATAGGCCAATATAGGTCACGCTCATTCACTGGCTTCTAATAAAGTATGGCTAACTTCAGTTGTTTGTTGGACGAAGAAAAACAAGCTTACATTCATAAACTCACTCTGAGTAAAGGAGATAGTTTGCTGGATCCGTATTATTGCGGAAAATTGCTGGTAGAACAATTCTGCGTTTTGGCCGGAGGTGGTACGGCTTGATATCTACAGCTGTCTCGTCGAAATGCTAAGTATGTTTACACACAAAAATTTGAAAGCATTCATAACGTTCAATGCACTGCTGATCTGATGCACATTTTTATTTCGGTGTCATCGGCTTCGGTGGCTCAGTGTTTGCATGATCATCTCTGATGGCCGAGGACGCAGGTTCGATCCCGGCCGAGGACGACGAGCATTTTTTCAGGGGGAAAAAACAACAGCCAGAGACAAGCCTGTAATCGCAAGCGACTAGTCGATCCAAGGGACGAGTGTAGGATGGGAATGCTTGTTCGTGTGAATAGAAACGTCACGACTCATCAACACTGGACCGCAGAATAACATCTCAGAACACACTACACACCGTACATTGGCAAGGATGGGCTACAATAGCCAACGGCCAGTCCTGGTATCTTTGCTCTCCACCCAAAACCACAAAAAACATCTCCAATTTGCCCGTGATCACCAATACTGGATTGTCGACGACCGGAAGAAAGTCCGCTGGTCGGATGAATCCCGTTTCCTATTGCACCATGCAGATGGCCGATGCAAAATTTGCAAACAATAGCACGAAGCGATGGACCCCCTCCTGTCTGGTTTCCACTGTTCAGCCTAGTGGAGGCTCTAATGGTCTAGGGAATGTTTTCCTGGCATACTCTTGGTCTGCTGACACCAGTAGAACAACACCGTAATAGTCAGGGCTACCTGAACATTGTTGCCGATCACATTCATCCCTTCATGGCTACTGTGGTTCCCTCGTCGGAAGGATACTTCCAGCAGGACAATGCTCCGTGTCACGAGGCTCGTATCGTCATGGAATGGTTCCAGGAGCACGATAATGAATTCAACTTACTCCTCTGTTCACCACAGTCTCCGGATTTGAACCCAATCGAACATCTTTGGGATGTGCTGGAATGGTTATTCGAGGCATGGATCCACCACCATCCAATAAGCATCAACTGGTAGCAGCTGTTGCATCTGCATGGACAAACATCACGGAACAATGCTTCCAGGGCCTAATTGAATTCATGCCACTGCGAATGCGTGCTGTTATAGCTGCAAGGAGTGGTGCAACACAGTATTGGGGGGGGGGGGTATTCCTAATAAACTGGCCAGTCAGTATATTAAAGAAACTTGATACATATTATGAAATTCAGGTGACCCAAAATTTTTTTTCATAATATCCGGTTCTCGTATGAATCAAGTCTTAAAAATTTTAGTCAATCATTTATTTCAGAAAGTTACATACAATTGGTTACTGAAGTTTGTTTACATGAACGAGTATAAATTTTTGTAATAGCACTGTTCACAGAACATAATTTTTTTTTCACTCAAAAAACAAAAAACTGTATTTTACTCCTTCACTCAAGTTCATGGCTACCTCGGTGACAGAGTGCAAAGGCACAGCTCTTGTTGCTTTCAAATCCCGCTAAGGGCATGGATGTTTGTCCCTTTACTAACAAACAAGCTTGGAAGACCAAGAAAGAAGACACAAAACCTCTTGTCCACATATAATTTTATAAATAGCTTGGATGCACATTTCAACCACATTGTGGTCACCATACAGCAAGAAATACCACAGAAATACAGCAATTCTTGCTGAATGATGACCACTGTGTCGAAATGTTCATCCAAGCTATTTACCGTATAAAATTGTGTGTGGACAAGAAGTCACAGTGAGGTCCGGGGCGGCCACAAAAAGGTCTGTGTGTTGTGCAATCACCATCTTGACAGTAACTGATGGGATTTCCTACATCTTCCAGATGCACCCTAAAGACCTCTACCAGCATTGAACAAAAACCTATGTTCCCCTCTTACAAATGGTGTGCAGTTCATTGACCTGTGACTAACTGTTGCCAAGCTATTTACGATTGAAAGTGATGAACCTTTATGTTACACCCTCTGCTAGGCTAAATTACCAATCGAGCCAATGAATATTTAACATCCTCGACACAAAAAAGATAAAAAGAGGAATAGAAAAGATAGAAATTAAGTTCATAAAATACGAAGGAGAATCAAATGAAAACCGCAGTAGTGCCATTAAAAATCTTTTTTTTCTTTTTAGATGTTTGGAAATTCACAAACAGTCCTTGACGTCTTTCCGAGCTGGCAGTACGAAGCAGTGTTGGTAGGCGAGGTTGGAGCTGAGTAACAGCGAATTCAAGATGGCGGCACCGCTAAGCAGTTGCACCAAGGAGGAACAGCGTGGAGTATTCAATTTTTCTGGAGTGAGGGTGTAAAACCGGTTGATATTCATTGGAGAATGAAGACAATGTATGGGGATGAAAGTTGGATGCACCATTTTCAACTGGAGACGAAACGTGCAAGCAAAGAATGGCGACATTATTCTTCACCGAAACCAAAGAAGATTCGCAGCAGCCCTCTGCTGGGAAAGTCTTGTTCACTTTATTCTGGGATAAGCATGGTCCCATTCTGGAGCACTATAGTCCTCATCAGATAAGTTAAACCACGACCTTGAAGGTCTAGGATTATTCTTGAAGCTAAAATGGGAGGCAAGAGGATGAAAAAAAATCTGATGAAGTACTAGTACTTCCCTGCATTACATCAGATCTTTTTTCATCCTCTTCCCTCCCATTTTAGCTTCAAGAATAATCCTAGACCTTCCAAGGTCGAGGTTTAACTTATCTGATGAGGAGTATACATGTCCCCAGTACCACAGTGCCAACTACTCCGACCTTCTCAAGCACCATTTGAAGCCAGCAATACGCACAAAGCGAAGGGGATTGCTGAGTGCAGGTGTTTTGCTTCAACATGATAACGCCAGTCCTCATTCAGCTCGTGCAACAATGGAAATGATGGACGGCCTACGTTTCAAGTGCCTGCCACATCCACCATACTCACCAGATTTGGCATAGTCAGATTACCATATCTTTGGTCCATTAAAGGAGCACCTTGGAGGGCAGAAGTTCAAGACTGATGAAGATGTCCAATCGGCAGTGCACGAATGGCTACAGCGTCAACCAAAAGACTTTTCCTTACGTGGTATTGAAGCAGTTCCTATTCGATAGCATAAATGCATTGAACTTGGAGGGGACTATGTTGAAAAATAATGTAGAAGCAAACATTCTCCCTGCAGTAAAATAGAAAAAAATTAATTGCGGTTTTCATTTGATTCTCCCTCGTATAATTTGGAAATAATCATAACAATGTGATTGAATGTGATAACGTGCTAACACTTCAATTCAATAAACTAAACAACAACAAAAAGATAAAAATATTTATTTTTCTTAATAACAAAAATTGACTTCCATAAAATATATCACACTTGCATTTCAAAAATATTTTGGGGATTATAAAAATTATTTTTTTCCATAAAATATAATCTTTTACTCTATATAAACACTAAATAAATAAAAATGGCACAAATGGAAGGGTAAACATTTTATAAGAATTCATCAAACCAAAAAT
Organism: Rhysida immarginata; assembly: GCA_023313115.1. Classification (NCBI taxonomy): domain Eukaryota; kingdom Metazoa; phylum Arthropoda; class Chilopoda; order Scolopendromorpha; family Scolopendridae; genus Rhysida; species Rhysida immarginata. The sequence goes on along the minus strand of JAHWFO010081351.1, from coordinate 9,574 downwards.
TTTCCAAGATCAAATTCCCTTCCAATTTTGCTATCATGAAAAATAAGTATTTAACAGAACAGTCTACTTCTTAAATGTTTAACTACAAAAGCATCATCCTTAAAAAAACGGGAAGGATGTTGTAATTAAAATTCAACAAATTAAAACTTCAGTATTGTGCAGTTATCATTTCAGTTGAAATATCCGTTTCATACGAGATTCTTTGAACGTATTTTTCTTGCATTTTAAGGATAAAAGTTGGACGACAGTTGAATCTGAGTTTTACGGTACTTTATCTTCTATTTAAACTTGCATTTACCCAACTTTGTTTCATTGACAGACTACAGCAATTTATTATTCAATTTTGCTTCTCATGTTATTTTCCTTTAATTTTTTTTATTACATTATAAAAAATTAGAGCAAAATATTGCAATCACTCTTGATGTTCTTTATATAATAAAAATCTTCTGAATGTTTAAATTTCATCAACGAACTTAAAAGTTCATTATTAGGAGCTTTAGCTTAACTGGATGACTTTTTCATCACTATGATCATCAAGATCTTGGTTCAGCTGTGTCAACTCTTCAGCCATTTTTGTGGACTCGAGTCAATTGCCTGGGCTCTAACAGTGATTATACAGATTATTCAAATTGACGAGTCATGAATGAAGAAAACGTTAATTTGTTTATTAAGAGCTAACATTTTAAATTATTTCTCCATCACAGCTAAAGCTCCTTCTTGGAATGTTTAAAAGATTTAATTGAAATCTGTTAGCATGTGTGAGTCTCAAAAAAAATTTTGGATTTTTAAACTCTGACTTTGGATTCTTAAAGATCAAAAACAGAACAATATGTCAAAGACTGACCCTCTTATCTCTGAGGCCTCTTATGTACTCGAATAGTTGTCAGCAACTGTGGTTGCAAACAACCAGAAACAATAGGAAACTGAAGATGGGAGACTGAGTAGGTAAACAAATAACCGCTACTGTTCATGTCGCTCTTGTTCGTTTTCGCCCTCCTATCAACGTTTATGAATTGTGTCGGCTACTCTCTTGATGGATGTGCAGGATGTAGTTGCAATAGCTATATTATTATTATTATTAAAAAAAAAAAAAGAAAAAAGAAATATAAGGAGACTCCATATTACAAGAACGTGAAAATAAAGCACGTTCCAAATTTTTTCCAAGTCTTGCAAAAACATGACAATAAATTACAATGGAATGAGACAAGGGGGATAATGACAAGGTCCAAGAAAAAGCGAGGCCTCATGCAAAATGCTATTTCAGGGCCTGGTGCATAATGCTAAATACACTTGCGGACCTATTTTCATAAATATTTATGACTTGGAAAATTAAGGCATGTGGACTTTAGAAGTGCGGAACCCTGTTAACCCAACACCATTAGCATCATCCTCGGGCCAGCCGTATTTCAAAGATATAAGCAAAAAACAATTGAGAAGAAGTGGTTGCTCTCACAGTGCATAGACATCAATAGAAGCCACCCACCCAAGCAGTAATGCAATTTCCCAGTTGCCGAAAGCATTGCCATTGCTCTTGATTTTCTGGCCTCTGGCAACTGATAGGTTGCTGAAACCACATGCTTAAATGATAACTATTCTAGTTATGTCACAAGGTTGCTGGCAACCACTTGGCAGTGCATAAGAGGCCTTAAGGAACTCTCCCAAATTAGGATCAACACAGAAAAATTCACAAACAGTTTTTTGTCCTCCACGCTATCTTAAGTTGGGGAAATGCTTAAATTTTGATCCCTATTTTCAAAATAGAGGATCAGTCTTTCAGACATTCCTATTCTACCTTTTGATAATCTTTAAGAACCCATACTCAAAATTTCAAAAATCCAAAGTTTTTGTGGTCATACATATTCCAAGGTTTTAATAATGAACTGTAAGTTCGTTATTTTGATAATGCAAGCTCACACATTCCGTTTATTATAAAGTATTGGGTGTACAAATAAGTTTACATAAGTAGGTTTCTTAATAGCAGGCATAAGTATCAAAATTTCATGTAATTGAGAATGGCAACATATTTATAAGAAAGTCCTTGAAACAAACAAAATCGTTATCTTTCTATGAACACTAATTTCATTTTCACCAAAAAATGATATAAACTTATTTGTGCACCCTATACGTTATCTCGGAATCTTCAGCAAATTTTAAACCGTTTTTATATTTTCGAATCCTAGACGAGTATTAAAGTTTAAAAATGAATTGAAAAACCTATTACAAAACGAACTGAAAACTCGGATTAAAAAAATTATCTTGATGAATCAACGGACTTAATTGAAGATTATCACAGCTGCATTATCTACACTGTACATTTGAGTTTGGTCACTTAAACTTTTAAATAATTATAAGTAATAAAATTAAGTTCTCATATTCACAATTACATCAAAGACCACAGTGCCTATTGCTCATTTAGTATATAATTATTTACAGTAGTCTTTGGTTTTATTTCAACATAAAATTATTAAAAAAAAATCAGTTATTAAAATCATGTGCCATCATAAAAAGAACTAAAATATATTGCCAAACTTATTGTGCTAAAACCAAAAAGAATATTAATAACTTTTAGTAGTCTGTCAGACTTGTTATTCATTTCGTGTGGCAATATTTCAAAGAAAGTCACATATAAAAACGTGCCACAGGCTAGCCCTTGTAACAAGCCAGCGACGAGTATAGTGTCATAAGATTGGTCCATGCGAAGTACTCCCATGCCCACTCCTATTCCCAATGGAGTCGCGACACTAAATACAAAACTGAAGAAGACAACAAGTCTCGCTTTAAATCTCGTTTGAATTAAGTTCAAGCCGAGACTCAAAGCAATGATGCACTTATGAAACCCAACTGCTATCAGCAATTGCCAGAGATGGCTCAACTTGGTTTGAAGGCCAAGGGCTAATCCTTCAAAAACCGAATGTAGCGAAACAGCCAGCAACAAAACGAAGGTCCTTAACTGTGAATGAGAATTAGGGTCTTCGTGAATGGAAACCAACATCGAATGATCGTGATCGTTGTCGTTGACGGCATAGGAGGATGACTGGGTATTCCCATATGTTCTATTAAGTGCGGGGTTATCTTGCTGCAAAAGTGGCTCGTTCTCCCTAGTTACTTGCTGACGTTCCTTGAAGAATAACACGATTTGCTCGGTTATGAAGACGATAAAAAATCCTATGGATACTATAAATTCAACGAGTGGGAATTTAGTAGTAAAATTTAACTGTTTAAAGGCATCTTGCAGATTTTCTTGGACATCTGGATATAAATCAAGAAGGCATGCTGCTAAAAAGACACCGCCACCAAAGCAACTTAATAGACTTAGGATTCTTTTATAAGTACGTCTTCTGCGATAATCTGCCGTATGATGTATAAATGAAGCAAATTTTAGAGGCAGTAAACTACATAGCAGCGACGACAAAAATATGATGACGAGAACTATTGCTTTGATGTCGATGGTTTCCATACTGATGAGTAAAATATAATTTATCGATGAAATGTATGCAGTACAGGAGTCTTGTCAAATTCTTCAAGGCTTTAACTCTAAAAAAAATAAACAAACAAATTATTAATCATGACAAAACATTAAATGCAATAAATAAAACGGACAGTGAAACCTGTCAAGAAGCTGAAAATATATAGCTCCATGATTATATTTTTCATAATAAAATACACACACCATCAAAAGTAATATAGGCCACCCGGTAACGCAAGTGAGCCAACAATAGGTATCAATGCACCAACACTATGCAAGGATCAACAATATATGTCTCATGACCGACAATGCAAGGCAAAGTTTGTGCAATATATCAAACTACCGTCACAGAAAGCGTATAAACCGAGTGGCCAAAAATCATGGGAAGAGTTGTCCCATTTGAAGATGTGCTGTGTATGATTCCCGAATGTTGCGGGAAGATACGGCATATGGTGTTTGTGTAGATACAATATCTAATCAGTCTGTTACAGACATGTGTAGTGAACAAGGCAGGAGGTCGCGAGTTAACAGACTTTGAAAGTGAAACGATAATCGGTGCAAGATGCACTGGATTTCATAAAATAAAATAAATAAATAATAAAATAATAATAGAGCTTTAGTCGGTCCCAGCTGCCAGTACCACCTTTTAGCAGTTGTAAAAAGCTGGCAGAAGCTCAAAGATGCATCTCCCAACTCGTCTGGTCAGCGTGGGAGATTAGACCAAATATACACCCCCCTCCCCTGTGGGGAAGGCCTATGTCCTGCAGTGGACTGAGACAGGCTGAATATTTATCCTTTTTTTTTTATGGAAAATTACAATAGCACGAACAGAAATCCTAATGTGAATATTGCTAAGGAGGTGAACATTCTAGGGGTGTAAAATGGAAAAAAAAAATAAAATAAAATAATAATAATAATAATAATAATAATAATAATAATAATAATAAATAAATAAATAAATAAATAAATAAATCCCCTGAGTGGAAGCCTCCTTACCGTGGGTCAGGGGTTTGGGTGCTTCAGGGATTCTGTGAGCTATGCTGGTTGTAGCACTGCTACCATAGGGTCACCCTTACCAGAGAAATACTGGTCTTTGAGAAATCCTGGGAATATGCAAAAGAGGTCTACGCTTGCTTTGTGGACCTCAAAAAAGCATATGACAGAGTTCCTCGGGAGAAGCTCTGGCAAGTGTTGCAAGAGTATGGCGTGGATGGGCAATTACTGGTTGCTATCATGTCTCTGTACGAAAGCTCTGAGATGTGTGTCCGGATAAATGGTATTAAGTCAAGACCGTTCACCGTGGGTGTTGGACTCCGCCAAGGGTGCATACTGTCGCCCCTCTTGTTCATTATCTTTATGGACTGGATAGACAGGGGCAGCCGAGGCGATGAGTGTGTTTGTGTGGGCGACTGCCTGGTGGAGAGGTTGCTCTTTGCTGACGACCTTGTCCTCCTTGGGTCTTCTCGCACGAACCTTCAGCATGCACTAGACCGGTTTGCAGCCAAATGTGAAGAAGAGCTGGGATGAAGATCAGTGTGGCTAAACCTGAGGGTCTGGTCCTTTCAAGACAGCCTACTCAGTGTGCTCTCCATGTTAGGGGAGCCTCATTGAGACAGGTGGAGAAATTCAAGTATCTAGGGATTGCATTCACGAGTGGTGGATGGCAGGAGAAAGAATTGGATGCTCGGGATCGGTGCAGCAAGCTGTGTCAGATGTGAACTGTGGTGATCCATGGTAACGAAATGCGAGCTGGGTAACAAAGCCAAGCTCTCCGTCTTCAAATCTATCTTTGTCCCCATTCTCACCTATGGTCATGAGGCTTGGGTAATGACCGAAAGATTGCGATCGTGGGTACAAGCGGCCGAAATGAGATTTCTGAGAGGTGTGGCAGGTGTTACCCTACTAGATACAGTGTACAGCAGCACAATAAGGGAATCTTTAGGAGTTGCGCCGCTACTTCTCCGCATTGAGAGATCTCAGTTGCGCTGGTATGGCCACATGATACGGACGCCACAAATTAGTCTTCCTAGGCAGTTGTTATTTTCCAAGCCGGTGGGTAAGAGACCAAGGGGTCGGCCTAGAACCAGGTGGCTAGACTACATGGAGAATCTGGGTTCGATTCGCTTGGGTATTACCAGGGAGGACATGCGCCTGATGGCGGAAGATCGCGATCGCTGGAGATCCTCCATAGGGCTGCTGCCCCCGTGACCCTAACGGATAAGCGGGTTTGAAAAGTAAGTAAAAATTAATAAATAGTGAAATTCTGGTATATACGTATGTGAAGGAGTGAAATTTGATAAGCAGAATCCTTTTAAGCAAGATCTACATTGTTTTGAAGTTTGGGTCAAATTGTCCCTGTGGGGTCGGAGTTATGGGGCTAGTATCACGTGGTCTTTATGTTAAGTCATTCAATCAGAATTGATGAAAGATAGAGCGGTTTTCCATTTTCTAAATACTATGTTTGAGAAAGAAAATTTTTTTTTGCTTTAAAAAAAAGGGGTATGGTTAAATAGTGCAGATAAAAGGGGTAAAAATCGATGATCTCAGAACTTCTCAGGCGATTAATTTCTTGTTCCTACCAAGTTTGGTACTCACACTATAAGCTTTAAATGTTTTGGTATCCTCTCTATGGTGGGTAAATAGGGAAAGTTTAATTATAACCATCTTCAGTTTATCACACCGATAAATGCAGAATTTATTTAAACTACACCATCAATATATTGTAAAATGTAACTTTCTATATGAAAATGACAAAAAGAGATGCAAGTAATTTAATCCGGGTGAATACAAAGAAGTCCCAGAACTGTCTAATATCTCGAAAAATAAATGTCTTGTCAAAAAAAAGAAAAAATGGGTATCAAATATTTTTTTGAATGCTATTTAATGGTGCCAAAATTAGCCTCCTGCCCTCCTCATAGAGGATGGGGGGGGGGGGCAATTTTGAAATTTCTTTGACAAGGCGTGTATTTTTCAAGATATTAGACTGTTCTGGGACTTTTTATCACCCGACATAAGTTGAGTGATAACGGTAAAGTGCATGTGCACGTTTTTCTTATTCCCACTAAATGACAAGATCGGAATGTTATATTTCAGATTGATTATACTATTACACTTCTAGGTAACCTATATTATTTTCTTTCCCTTTCCTGAAGGTAATTTTCTTGGGAAAATAAACTGGGATATGGGGACTCGACGTTGAAGTTGTGTCCAATTATTTCATTTCGATAGTTAAAAGTTAGTATAATAATTTTCTTTTCCTTCCTAATACAAGTACTTTTCAGCATTTAACAATTTTTCTTTCTTCAGAAAAAATGTTAATGCTTCAATGTCATACAAGCGATTAAAAAAAAAGGAAAATGCGTTCAGGTCTCAATTAGAAATGGGACACGATTAAACAACTGAACACAACCTCAACAATAAACATCAAAAAATAAACTTACTAAAAAGAAATAAGCGTATGAACTGTTTGCCCGCATATAATAATTACTCAAGCATTTAGTCATAAAAGGGACACGCATGTATATACCTTTTATCCTTGGAATTTCCAATCCCAGAACCGGTGGTTCAAAATACCAGATTTCGCAACTTTATCTCGTTTATGCTTTAGCGAGGATAACCATAATTTCCATCTTTATAAATACTTTTTCTTCTTTAATATTTCGAGCAACTCCCCGGTCACAGATTAAGGAGAAAACACCTGCTCATTGCCATTGACTCCAGCTGTAGTGGCACTTGGAGAGGAACACGGAGCAGACTCGTTTATCATCGCTCACGTTACCGCCTTATCAAGTATCATCATGTGAAACAAGCGAAAGATCGTCTAATCTTTGTATTTGCATTTGCAACAGTGCATTAGAGAATAAAGGCTTTCGATTCATTATAAATCAGATCAAGTTGCTCGTTCGTGCATATGTTTCGGTTTTCGTTAAACGAGATTACATGAAAACATGAAAAAGTCTAAGAAATAAACAACGCAGTGGCAATTTAAGTAAACACTGAAATTCAAATTAAATATTTCACAATCCTATCTCCTTTCGTTTAGATATTAGATCTGATATCACATGCTTACAGAAATCACATGCTTATGCCAGTGTTAATTAATTACGAAATCGAACTTAAAACCAATCTTCTTCAAAACATTTGTCATGTGCTAGCGCCTGCGCATTTTGGTCGCTGAACATGGCGACCGCCATAAGACGAAAACGAAAGTGCTTATTAAACGGATGGAAAGTATATTTGGAGACATTTCCTTTGAATATTTTCAATTTTTAAGACTTTATTGTTTTTCTCTGACCTCTCAGTAGATCTGGTTTACTTAGATTGGAAAAGGGAAAAATAACATTATGAACCCATAGCAGCCGATATCTCTGCTTAACAGTCGCCATCGTGTTGACTGCTCAAATACTTCCGCTCATTTCAGAATTTTTTAAGGACGATTTATAGATTTAAAAAAAAAATCTATTTCACATAACAATTTCCTTTACATAACGACTTTTTAAATAAGCAGTCGCATACGTTGTGATTTTAATTTATTTTATTTTTAAGTATTTTGTTAGGTGCGGGAATGCCATTGAAAAATGGCTTCCGGAATGTGGCATTTTAAGTTTGGTTATGATAGATGTGAAGGAATTCGGGATTTCCATTAAGTATCAGCGATGCACTGCGCAAGGGAACGATAGAAGACAAACGTATGACTTGATTAATTTGTAAAGCTCTTCTTCATTTACACGTTTTATCAATGCCTAGAGAAAGACGAACAGCAGCCGGAAGATTTAGATGTATGTAAAAGTTCCAAACAAAGAGCCGATTATTTGTATATGAACGTCTTCTGCATTACAGCGAGTGCTCGGTTTACGCGACAGCAAGGTTCTCTGAAAGCCAATGTCCTGAACGGCGTAAGAATTTGAACGATAGCCTTAATCTATGCAATACAAGGTTGCAGGGTTGTCTAATAAGAGGGTGACTACAAAGTCTCGTAACTCATCGGTAAACACAAATCAGTTGGTCTTGACCATAGCCCAAAAACGTAAACATGACCACACAAGAGCATCGTATTAGTAAAAGCAAATGATAAAATCGAACACTGTTAAAAGCAAGTAAATGAAAGTACTGAGATGTTCACTATATAAATTTACACCACATCTTCATCTTATTCAGTACTGTCACCTTCAAACTAATTCCCTTGGGAATACATCCATCACCCTCAGCACTTCAGGGAATGCATCCTGAAAGCTTGTTTTGATGTTGTTAGTTGTCATTCAGCTTATGTCTCCTCTGGTGTCAAATTTTCATCTTGGGGAAGAGAGAGATTAAACAAATAAGTAAAAATAGAGCTGTGTACAGGTTAAATAATTAACTTGTTACAGGCTATGATATTATCAGAAAAAACGGAAGGAAAAATTCCACGAACAGGATTCGAACTAAAACCTCGTGTATCATGCTCGTTGCCTCTACCAATTGGGCCATCGTCAACATGATACAGCAAGACTGTCATCAGAGGCAGGTTCCTTATCTTAGTCACCAGCTGGCAGAGTAACTCGGTAATGATGTCATAGGATGGAAAATTGAGAACAACGCTAGGCTGAAACACTAGCTTAGCCAAGGTGGTGTAATGTGTAATATAGGAATGTATAATATAAAGTTAATTGTTATAAAGTGTTATATAATATACGAGATTCTCCTTGTAATTAACATTATCTCGTATATTAACATGTTACCACCTAATAAATTAAATAATCTTATGTGGATAATGGTAATGAACAACTCAGGAATAAAATAAAACTCTTTTTACCACAACGAAACAGGAAATGAAAAAATATAAAATGAAAAAAATGCAACCTGATTCTGTAAGCGCTTTTTGGAAGTTTTGCTTCCATCATTCAGCAAAACAAGGAGCACCTAAAGAGAACTTGAGAGAACTGACTTGGAAACAAAACAGCTGAGTATTTATACTAATGATGAAAAATAGGAAAGAAAATTCCGCAGCCTGGATTCGAACCAGGAACCTTTGGCTGCCTGAAATATTTATAACCTCTGTCTGAGTATTTATAACAGACAAGAACCAATCAGGAAAATTAAGATCGGGATCGGTTACTGATTGGGTAAGTG
>JAHWFO010081306.1:0-10050 GCA_023313115.1 Rhysida immarginata | reverse complement strand
ACTTCATAGAAGCTGCCGCCGGTGAAGAAAGTCACGCAGTTTTCACTTGTTCATCGTCGCTGAAATGCAGGCTGCCGATGAGCTCCTTTAGTTCCCGGAACAGGTGGTAGCCACTGGACGCGAGGTCCGGACTGTATAGCAGTGGTCAAGTTGTTCCCAACTAATCCGATCTTTGGTTTGGGAACAACCTGACTACCCGCCTTACAATCCGGACCTCGCGTCCAGTGCCTACCACCTGTTCCAGGATCTAAAGGAGCTCATCGGGAGCCTGCATTTCAGCGACGATGAAGTGATCACGCAGAAGTACATTGAGCGCTATTACAAGTGCTTAAATAAACTTGGAAACTTTGTGGAAAAATAGTTAAAGATGCATAGAATCTGGTAAAGAAAAAAATTTTGAAAATATATACAGTATAATAGTTTTGTTATTATTGCAAAACGGGCCTTACTTTACGAATAACCCTCATATATACAGGGTGATTCTAAAATGGTGAATCAAAACTACCTAGCGCTGTTCTGTGGGTCAAAATGAACACAAGTTCCTCCTGCAAAATGTCGAAATCTCAACTCTTATATCCCTAAACACTCCGCGAACTTTCGTCATCCCAAGAAATGAGCAGGCCGAGTCCATTATGAATGAGGGAGCAAGGAAGTGACAAAAGAGGAAAACATCCCAGACGTTTCTCAGACAACGGTATACAACACCCGTTCCACATTCAGCGAGTGCAATCACTGCTACCTGGGGATGACCCAGCATGAAGAGCATTTTGTGAAAAATACGGCGCGTTTATTTTCAGCAAAGGTGACGATGGAAACTTTCGATGACTTAACGAAAGTTTGATTTTCTTCGGAACGATGACGAAATATGGCAAAATTTCGCAAGGTTTTAACAGATTTCGTGAGATGTTTAGGGGTATAAGGGTTGGAATTTCGACATTTTGCACGAGGAATTTCATGTTCATTATGACCTACAGAACAACACTAGGTACTTTTGATTCACCATTTTAGAATCACCCTGTACAGGGTGTTGCAAAAATATACAGGACAGTACAGCCTTTCCTCTCGCTTCAGGGCAGCTTCATAAAATAATTGGGAAATTTTGTTAACCATTTACGTCAAAATTGGTAAAAATGGAAATTGAGACTTCACATCTTAAATTTATATTCTGTAGCATATAAAGACACAAAAAATAATTTACAAAGACATAAAAAAAAATTACATCTATGGACGACAGCATATAATTTTAAATAAAATCTAAGTTTGGAATCGCTAGGCAACGGGCCAGGAACTGACGTCATTACTTAGTTTTCTTGTTAAGTAAATTAAAAGTAAAAATTAAAAATTAATTTTTAATTTCAATTTTTATTTTTAAGTTATCATGGAGCATGTTTAATTTTTAAGTATCATGAAGTAATTGGCTATTTATTGGACTGCATTTTCATTTCATCGAAATTTTTATTGTGAACTTTTCGGACCTTAATTTCAAAATTCAAAATTTTTCATCGTTACCATCGTTATCATTTCATATTGTCACTTTTTAAACAAGTGACGAATCAACAATGAAGTCCGTTTCTACGAGATGTGGAAATTATTGCCAGGACAGTGGACTTGAGATTACTTGGACTGTTAGAAGCTTTGTTATTTAGTAATCTTTTAAGTTTTATTAGTTTTAATTACAGTACCCTATCAAAAGTCATGGGACAACCCTGATTTCCATGAAAATGGGAGATTCCTTTGCAATTTCACTGTTGGCATTCTTCCCAGCACTACATAACAGAGAGTATGCTATTATGAGATGATGCTTGCGTGAATGCTGTAAGAATGTCTCAAAGAAAAGAGCTTTCAGACTTCCAAAGAGGTACAATTGTTGGGTGCCATCTCGCAGGCAAAACTGTTAGAGAGACGTCAACCCTCCTAAACATCCCGAAATCGACCGTTCACAACGTCATCCGGGCATGGAAAGAGAAAGGCACCACAAGTCGGCCAGATCTGGAAGACCTAAGATCATGTCGGCCAGAGACCAAAGGGCTCTTCGTAAAGTGGTCACTGCAAACCGTCACACATCGCTTGATGGACTGACAAGATCGTTCATAGAGTCGACGCGAACAATTGCGAGCACCCTGACTGTTCGCAGGGAACTGCATGCAATGAGTTTTTATGGCAGAGCAGCAGCCCACAAACCTCAAATCAGCACCAGCAATGCAGCAAGGAGATTGCAGTGTTGCAAAGAGCGACGACATTGGACTCTGGATCAATGGCTAATGGTTGAATGGAATGATGAGTCCCGCTACACCATCTGGCAATCGGATGGACGGGTTTGCGTATGGCGAACGTTATCTGCCAAGCTGTGTTGTGTCCACGGTGAAGTTCGGCAGAGGGTCGGTGATGGTGTGGGGGTGCTTTTCATGGTATGGGTTGGGTGCAATCGTTTCTGTGGACAAACATCTAAACGCAGAGCGTTATAAAGACATTCTGAACAACGCAGTACTCCCATCTCTGTGGCAGCACTTTGGCAATGGCCCTTTTCTGTTTCAGCACGATAACGCACCTTGCCATAAAGCAAGGGCTGTAGGCACATGATTTGATGAAAAGGGGGTTCGAGAACTTGACTGACCTGCACAGAGCCCCGATCTGAACCCCATCGAACATCTGTGGGACATGTTGGAACGTCGATTGCGCGCATGTGCGGTATGTCCAAAATCCGTGACCGAACTGTCCAAGACACTTATGGCAGAATGGCGAAAATTACCTGTCGAAACGTATCAAAAACTTGTGGACAGTATGCCCCAGAGAGTAGAAGCTGTGATAGCAGCAAAAGGTGGTCCAACAAGATACAAGAATATGTACATTTTTGAGTGTTTCTATTAAAGTGATGGTGTCCCATGACTTTTGATAGGGTAGTGTATATTCTTGTAATTTTTTGTGTCTTTGTAAATTATTTTTTAAATAATAGTTATTAATTAAAAATACAAAATGAATAAAAAATAAGATATAATAAACAAAAATAATTAATCAAAATCAAAATAAAAAGCTGACGTTTCGGATAGAGACTATCCTTTATCAAAGCAAAAAAGGATAATTCTCTAAAAGCAAATAGAATATTAGAGAATTATCCTGAAGTTATGAAAGAGGTCGACAATCGACAATCGAGCAGTGGAGTGAAGAATCAATTGCGAGCGGTACTGAAGCAGAGCTCCCAAACTCACTCGTCACTTGTATAGACCAGGGGAATTACACTGAGATAGGTGAGAAGCCTGAAAAAACCCCGAAGGTCCTCCTCAAGATGATTGAAGAATATTCCCCTCATTCTGGGGATAAAAAGGTTGATTGAAGATTGTCATAGAAAAAAGGGGGGGGGGAGCCAGAGGCGAACTAGGCTATCCAAAAATCGGGGAAGATAACATTCCTGACATCGTCGAAGTTAACTTCAAGGACATGGCTGGGCAAACGATGTTTTAAGCGTTTCCTGTAGTCATTAGGGTTGTGAATTTCAGACACCAACTGATTCCTGTGATTAAGCATCTTCGGGAGCACAGTCGTTATCGTATCCTGTACAAACTTCCCAATATGCGTCATCCCTAGATCCTCATGGACGACATTATTGTTGGCTACTCTACGATCCAGTTTCACAATTGCTCTAAGAGTAATATTTTGGAATGTCTGCAGCTCCTTCCACCTCGTTTTGCACACGGAAGCCCAAGCTGGCATATCATGAAGCAAGATCGTGCGGATGACCATTTTGTAGATGAGCAGCTTGTTATCAATGTCAAGAGCACTGTTACGACGAAGCAACGCGATCAGACTGAATTTGGCCCTCTTTGCCTTATTCAACGCGTAGGAAACATGTTGATTCCAGGTAAACCTGGAATCGATCACCACACCAAGATATTTATACTCTTTAACCCAGTCGAGCTTATTTCCGTACAGGGTAAGCAAACCTGGGGGGGTTTCTGCGTTTGTTTATGAAGAACATAGCCTTGCACTTGCCAACATTTAACTTCAGCCTCCATCTGTTGAACCATTTTTCGTAGAGATGCAGCGCTTTCTGCAAGCGAGGGATGACATGGGCAGGAACACGGGCAAAGGTTAAGATGGCCGCATCATCAGCGTAGAAGTACAGTTTACACTTGTCGGGTTTGGGAAAGTCCTGGATAAAAAAATTAAACAAGGCTGGTCCCAGAACTGATCCCTGTGGGACACCGGCTTAACCACACATGATTGAGAAAGGGAGTCACCAATTTTAGCTCGAAAAGACCTGTCTGAGAGGAATGAGCGGACCAGCATGATAAGGTCATCTGGAAATCCAAATTTTATCATTTTATAAATGACACCATCATGCCAAACTTGATCGAAGGCCTTGCAAATGTCTAGGAAGATAATGCCACCATACAGAGACTTGTTAAGAGAGCTTTTTGCGTCGACAGCAAGCCGCCATATTTGCATTTGGCAGGAGTGGTCCGTACGGAAACCAAACTGCTCATCACGAATAAGATCATTGGCAGAGCAGAATTCATTGAACCTTTTAAGAATTGTCCGCTCTAGAACCTTAGACATAGTTGGTAAAAGGCTGATGGGCCTGTAACTTGCAGGCAATGAATGCTTAGGAATAATAGATTCGTTGAAAAGTGCTCTATACTATTATAGTGCTCAATCTCTAACTCACGTCTTCTGGTGTTTTCTGTGAGAATCTACGGTGTTCCCCATTAACTGACGACGCTCCAAAAGCAAGTTACTAATCACACTGGGTGGCATCCAATAAGATGACAATCTATTATGCTAGTGCTTTTTTTATTCCTCCGAGAAGAATCTGAGCGCGTCCTGCAGCACGTTTTTTTTTTATTCTCTCTCGTGTCGTTTTTTCATTACCCTGATTTTACCAAAATTTGTCTCTGAGAGCTCTCGAATCGCTCGGAGTTTGTTTTTTTTTCCAGATACGAATCGCAGATTGCCGGATTCAATATGGCGTTGTCCACAGTGCAGTGGCGGATTTAGAACTTGAGAGGACCCGGGCGCAATTCATTTGTCAATTTAATTTAGGGAATACGGCTAAATTATTAATTATTTGCAGTTCTCTCAAGTTCTCTTGAGGTGCTCCTTGGCTTCTGAATGATGAAAGCAAAGCTTTCGAAAAGCACTTACAGACTCAGGTTGTATTTTTTCATTTTATTTTCTGTCTTTTTCTTTTTATGTTTGTTCAATTCCTCTTTCGTTGTGGAAAAAGAGTTTTATTTTATTCTTAAGTTAATCATCTGCATTATCCACGTAAGATTTTTAGACAATTTAATAAATGATTTGAATAAAAATTTGATTGTTGCGGAGCGAGAAATGACTTTATTAAATCAACAATCACTGAGCTTCGATTTTTATAGATAGTCTTCTCTCCGCAACAATCAAATGTTTTATTCAAATTCTTTATTTTGAAAATTCCTTTTTCAAATACTCGAAAAAAATGGCAACAGAACGAGAATAATTATACATATCATGCTAGCGTGTAATGTCATTTTTTTCTTAACATCGTTCTGGCAATGCAGTTACACGCATTTTCAAATTATTTTTTTTATCATTAATAATTTTTGGATTAATTGAATTCCTCGAGACCTCGTTTCAAAGTATAACTTTCTCTTAGTCTGTCTGAGGCCAGCAAAGAAAGTTGAAAAATGCTTAGTGTTGATTTTTTAGTTAAATGTATAACTTATTACTAACTTTGAGTAGAGTATAAAGATAGATTTGCTTAGTCTCTCCAAAATGGATAACTCAATTAATATATAAATAACCCGTCATGTGATGGGTCAGTGGTCTAGTAAAGTATATTATGAAACATTATTTATATTTCTCTAAAGCTTTTGTAACAATTTTAACATTTAGAATAAGACTTGTACTGTTGCTATACCTTGTCTCAGCTTCAGTTGAGAGTGACGTCACGAGTGAAGCGGTTACTGTTCGCCCGCATTAAGAAATAGTTCGGATAATTTTCTGTATAAAAAGTTCAAAATTCTTTCTGGAATCATATTTCATATTTTTCTCCTCGATATAATAAAAAATCGGCGGATAGAAAAGCCATTTGACGAAATTAAAAAAAATAAATAAATAAAATGAAGTCAGTCTGTAGTCGAGATTATTTGATTGTAAAATGGCGGAGTCTCTTGTTCCTGCGTGAAAGAGATGTGTCGGAAATGAAAGATGATCGAGTTTCCACGAAGAGGATTAAAATACTTTAAACATTAATTTAAAAAAATGATATCTGATAGACACCATTCGACTATTCTACTTTCGAGCAGTCACGCGATTTTAGGATGGTGTAACGTAGCATAGATAGCCTTAGAATAACTTATTCTTTTAACGGCGGAAAGATACGATGTTGGGCACTATGTCTGGTAAGGGATCTCATCCCATGACGTCACTCTCAACTGAAGCTGAGACAGGGTATAGATCATAAACTTGTATTTGTATAAAATACTTTGAATTTTTAAATAAATCTTTCACGTTTTAAATGATTGTGTTTTTAATCATTATTGGTAACTAATCATTTTCACTGATTATATCATCCAATGTTTTTACTGACTATTATCATGCACTTGAAGTTTCACTTCGGTCGGATGTCTCGCGACACACAAGTTTTTTCTTTAATGATATTCAAGAAAATATTGAGAAAACTGGATAAATCGCGATTCTGCTCAATGAAAGAAAGAGCAAAACGATATCAATTTCAATGAAGATTACAAAACTATACTCAAATTGAATTTGAATAAATTTTAAGTGAGCTGCACGCCACATTTTTACATGATTTACAAAATTTATGTGCTTTTATCAATTTGAAATGTAATCAATTTAATTATTAATTTGTATATGCAACATTTTTCACTTGTTAAATAGTGGTTCAGATTTATTTAACATTTTTTTATAATATAGCTCCCCTATTTACCTTCATCTGTGGCAAACATTTTCCTGTAATTACCCCATAAGGGAAAAATTGTGTCATCATGTACATGACTTGACTTTTTAAAATTTTTCCCTCTCCTCACTGTTTTGGGATGAAAAAATGTCTCCCATTTCTTCACTTTCTTAAAATTGCACTTCAGTTGAACCTTCATTTTCAGTTGTTTAAAACTGACGTTTTGCCACGTCATTGTGTGCAATTTTTGCCGTTTGATGGCCGCTACTGTAGCGCACCAAGCGAGTTTCTTGAAGCGCATAAAGAAAATTCTAGCAGCATAAGGTGCGGACCAAATAATTAGCAACTTCTGAAAAATACTTTTTTTTTTCGTTGTCGTCAAACGAAAATGCTTGAAAAAATTCATAACAAATGTATACGACAAAATAAATAATTGGACATAATATTAGCACATTTCAATTATTTTTGTATCAATTATTCAAATTTTTCTCTGAGCAGCTGGACCGAAATATTAGCAACCAGGGGTAAGGAGGGTAGATAGAACAGATAAATTAGAAGTTAACGAGCAGAATATTTGCTTACAGAATTTTCACTGTGAATGCCATTTATTGCACATTCAATTAGAAGTGTTTGTATCAATATGGGTGGCAAAAATGACCTGATTGATCTGGAAAAAGGTCAAATTGATGCATGGACTAATGAAGGAGTGTCACAAAGTGAAATGAGCCGTCGATTAAGTAGAAACATGTCTACAGTTAGTAGATACATGTACATCAATGGAAAGCATTCAGCCAAAGGAAAACAAAATTCGGGAAGGAGAACCAAAATTACATCCAGAGAAAGGACGAATCTTTAAAATGGCAACAAAGGATCATTAATCAAGTCGCTAAATCTCAATGGAACTGCAAGGAAAAGCATTAAAGTCTGCCGTTCTAAGGGTTTTACATGATTCTGGCAATGCAAAGTTCGTGAAAATGAAGTGTCAACCACGACAGAAACAAGCCCGATTAGGGTGGGCTAAGATGTATATGACATTTGATAATGAGTGGGGAAAGTGTCATTTTTAGTGACGAAAAAAAGTTAAACTTGGATGGTTCGGGCGGTCAGAAATAATATTGGCATGATATACGAGGTGAAACAATTACTTTCTCTAAGAGTGCAAGGAGGCAATTCTGCAATGGTATAGGGTGGTTTTGCTCATAATGGAAAAACAAATTTGGCGGTAATCAAACTGCGAATGAACTCTGAAAGTTATCAAGCAATGTTAAATACATCTCTGCACACATGCAACAACAATAGCGGGCCAAAATTTCGCGCCCATTCATGTTTCCAAGTGGACGTTAGCCTGGTTCAAAGACAAGAACATTGACTTGCTAGACTGGCCTGCACTTAGCCCAGACCTAAACCCCATTGTAAACCTTTGGGGTATAAAGGTTAGGGATGTTTACAAGAATGGAAAGCAGTATTCATCAGTTGCTGAATTGCAACAAGGCATTCAACAAGCTTGGGGAAACATTCCAATCCCTCAAAGTCCATGAGATATCGTATATTTGATGTTATTCGTCTAAATGGACAATTTAACGTTAAATTGCTACCAAAAAAAAACTAAAAAATCGGATCATTTTTTTGAAGTTGCCAATATTCTGATCCAGGTGTTTTTAGAAAGTATCTAATAAATATTGAATTAATAATCAGAACATGATAATATTTTGTTAAATTGTTTCTTATGTCATTATAATTTACTATAAATTTTTATTTTCAATGACAACAGAATAAATCGAACTTTTTTTCGGTTGCTAATTATTTGGTCCGCACCTTAATTAGTTCATTTTTTTCAAATAGTCAACACAGAGGGGGAACAGAAAAAAAAACAAAAAACCAACGATGCTGATATCAACATCGTTTCTTAAGCAAATATCAACTTAAAAGCGCATATTTTGTGTTTTGGAAGGAGACATTTTGATCCTATGCATTCTCCTATTGTCTATAAACATTTAATCAAGAACGAATTCATCATACACAACAAAGGATAAACCAATATCCATGCTCTCAACGGATTCAAATCCACGATATGAAGAAAGACCTGAAGGAAGCTTCTATTCCAACAAGACGATCCACAGAATTATTGGGTAAATTGCCACATTTCAAGAAAACTTGTACAATCTAGCTGAAGACAATATTATCATGATATTCACGATCATTTATAAAAAAAAATACTAAAGAAGAAAAACGAGCAAAATAATCAATAAAACTATCAAATAAATCAAATTTAAATAAATGTGTGTAAAATGTCACAAAATAAATGGGAAAACAACGGTGAAAGTTGAATTAATCTTTTTATTTAGGGCATAAAGCAAGAATGCTTTTCATTCTTATACAACTATGATTATTTTTCTTCTTTCCATTCTTTTTTTTAATTTTCGAGGTTTTTTTTTTATATTTTTTTTTATTTTTTAAAAATTATAATAAAAGAAAAGAACACAACATTTGGCAGACATCAAGAGCACGAATAATTTAGCGTCAATGGTGTTTAGAAAATCAGCACCTTAGCTTATTATTATTTTTATTTCTTTCATTTTTTTTCAATGTTTAAGAATAAGAATAATTTTTATTTCTTGGGGTAACAAAGCCAAGCTCTCCGTCTTCAAATCTATCTTTGTCCCCATTCTCACCTATGGTCATGAGGCGTGGGTAATGACCGAAAGAGTGCGATCGCGGGTACAAGCGGCCGAAATGAGATTCCTGAGAGGTGTGGCAGGTGTTACCCTACTAGATAGAGTGTACAGCAGCACAATAAGGGAATCTTTAGGTGTTGAGCCGCTACTTCTCCGCATTGAGAGATCTCAGTTGCGCTGGTATGGCCACGTGATACGGATGCCGCAAACTAGTCTTCCTAGGCAGTTGTTATTTTCCAAGCCGGTGGGTAAGAGACCAAGGGGTCGGCCTAGAACCAGGTGGCTAGACTACATGGAGAATCTGGGTTCGAGTCGCTTGGATATTACCAGGGAGGACATGCGCCTGATGGCGGAAGATCGTGATCGCTGGAGATCCTCCATAGGGCTGCTGCCCCCGCGACCCTAACGGATAAGCGGGTTTGAAAAGTAAGTAAGTAATTGATATTTATTCGAAGCAAAGAATGCACTATTATTATATACTGT
>JAHWFO010081268.1:0-17623 GCA_023313115.1 Rhysida immarginata | reverse complement strand
TATCACATAACACAGTGTTAATTCAACGCCACCTAAAAAACAAAGCCTGGTCACTGCGTCATCACACTTGGGCTGACAATTCAATTTTCATTGTTTATAACAAACAAAAAAGCACTCGATGTAATCAGCGATTTTTCGCTTGTTGTAAACAATGAAAGTTGGATTGTCAGCCCTGGTTTGATGACGCAGTCCACAGGCAGTGAGAAGGCTTTGTTTTTTAGGTGGCGTTGGTTAATTCATATTAATTAAACTGCTTTATCACGCAATGTCGTTAAAATAAACTGCTTTATCATGAATTTCGTTAAAATTCGGAGTTTTCATTGGCTCTTCAGACCAGTGACCAATAGTAAGTCATTATCTACGAGGGTTGTACCAAAAGTAAGGTTCCCAATGAGCTATAACCTCGAGGGAAGGTGCTAGGCTAAATCCGACTACAGTGCCGTGCGCAGTGGTTCCCGCACTCTCGAGCCCACTCTCGAGCGATTCGCTACGGCGCTCAGTGTTCGCTTGGCAGCCGTCAGAGATGGAAGTGTTGATCGCCGCTCCCGCCAAGTGCGAGGTTCGAGCAGTAATCCGGTTTCTCCACGCAAGGAAGTTACCGCCCGTGGAGATTCATCGGCAACTGACTGAGGTTTATGGTGAAAAGTGCATGTCCGTTCAGCACGTCCGAAAATGGTGCAGGGCTTTTGCTGAGGGTCGCACGGAAGTTCACGATGAAGAACGGAGTGGAAGACCGCCGGTTTCGGATTCGATTGCCCAGAAGATCAACAGTGAGCTGCTGAAAGATCGGAGGGTCACTATCCGTGAACTTGTTGAACGCATTCCTGAAGGTTCCCACGGCACACGCTTTCTCAACGGATTGGCGGGAGACTTCTTCCACTTAGGAATACAAAAGCTGGAGCACCGTCTTCAAAAGTGTGTCGAAAAAATGGAGACTATGTTGAAAAATAGACAACAGTGTAAGCTTTTCAACGATGTATAAATTAATAACAATAAACAATGTTTTCTACTTGTAAAAAATATGGGAACCTTACTTTTGGTACAACCCTCGTACTTCAATTCTACGTGTGGGAGATTCGAAAATAGCTCAATAATTGTTTGATGCATGTAATAACTATTTGTAAATGAATATCTATTAATAATGGTTCTTAATGAACAAGATTATGGCGCCGACGAAGCGAAAATTTCAAACAATCGCGGAGCCTCCGTCTACCCAATTTCGGTGAAAATCATGAACGTTTGCCAAAAGTGTGCACGAAACTGTAAATCCACCCATTTTCGTGACTTTCGGTGAAAATCATGAACATTTGGCAATAAGTGTGCACGAAACTGAAAATCTACCCATATGGGTGATTTTCGGTGAAAATCATGAAAGTTTGCCAAAAGTGTGCACTAAACTGTAAATCTACCCATTTGGGTGACTTTTGGTGAAAATCATGAACGTTTGCCAAAAGTGTGCACGAAACTGTAAACCTATGCGAGTACAACGGAGTATGAAAGTCGACAGGACCGAAAAAGGCGTTTGGTTACGTGTCGAGCCGCTACATGACGTCTACAGAAGGCACAAGAGCAAACCCAAACTCCAGAGGAACAAAGGGGCCGACATGAAGCGCGTGTACGCAATGCAGCTGCTCAAGTCGAAAGATGAACATGTTTCGGATTGTCAACGCAATTTGCTTCAACAACGAAGCTGTTGCAAGTATCGAAGATATCCAGCCTTGAACTTGATTGGCCACTTGGCTGCTCTATGTTCTCACTGGAAAAAGTGCTGGCGACTGTTCGATTTGAAGGCAAAATTGCCCCTGGCACCGGCAACGAGTGGAATTGCAGCACTTCAATTAATGGTCGGGCGAATTCAATGTTCAATCCAGGCCTGATCTAAATGTAACTTCAACTGTAATACCTCCATTCAATCGCAAAATGCAGAATTACTATGTAAAGGCAGATTCTGGGCAGATTTAGAAATTACTAAATGTATTTCTTTTCGTATAATCTAAGGGTGTTTAACATTGCTTATTGCCTCTGCCAACGCCTCCTAAAGATAAGGCCTGAGCGCGAAAACGTCAGACATTGTTACATCATCATCCGAAGATACGTTTAATCGCATTTCAGGGCTTATTATTGGTAAAAATGCGATTAAACGTATCTTCGGATGATGATGTAACAATGTATGACATTTTCGCGCTCAGGCCTTATCTTTAGGAGACGTTGCCTCTGCTCGGTTGCACCGGGCACAACACCTTTATAATAAAAACATCACTGACATTTTTGCAATGATACTATTTTGGCGCGTTGGTTACATGGCGTGTTCGACAACCTTGCTATTGTGGGTCCGATTCCTTCAGAATACATTTTTTAGACAGAAACAACTTTGTTTCCCGTCTTGGTTTTGCCTTGACAAGCTCGGCGAAGACGGGAAGGTACGATTTTTTTTTATACCATGTGTTTCAAAAGTTCCCGAACGCTGGAGATGACTTTCCCTACATAGCGTACTGTTGTGCAGGTATGCTGAAGGGCTGGTAGACAGGAGCCACTGTCTCTCAACTTCTTTGTTTCAATTAATGGATGCTCCCAGTCGTTACGAATCCCGCTATTTATTTTACATAAATACAGATACGCGAATATAAGAGTGAAATAAAAGGTTAAAGTAATAAATAGAAGTTTTATTTATAAAATCTACGGTGTACGGTATTAAGCTTATACCGGTACAGTAACAGTTTAAAAAGCATGTATTGAGTGAAAGCAAACAAATGAAATACAGTATGCAAGAATGAGCAGAGATGGTTCTCCTTTGGTGTAACCTACATGTACCGTTTCCTTTGGGAATGTAAAAATAAAGACATTTGAGAAACTTTTCCACCATGTAAAACTGATTTTATGTAATTTATTTCAGCACATGGTTTATTTTAGTGGTTGGCCAAACATTACTGCTGCTGTCATAGGCTTTTACAGCATACAGAAGAGGCAGTTCGGGAACTTTTGAAACACACGGTATATGTCCGTCTTTACCGAGCTTAAACATTTACGTGACGAATTTGAAGATCGTAAGCATAAAACGGGTGGTTTGAGCATTTTTCTTCGACTGTACAGAAATATGCCACCCTTGCGTTCCGTACGGAAACATAAGCACATAGTGCAGAGGATCCTGCTATGGGTGATTTTCTAAAAACCGACGAACTTTACTTTCTGTGCGCTAGCGCAAAATAATATCACGATACGCACTGACTCCCTGCCAGATAAAAAAACACAGCAACGCCCGAAGTTGTCGATAAATTGTAGGGTCGACGGTTATTAGGTTGAACGTTTTGAGTAATAAACAATACACAAGACAATTTCGAATAATCAGGTTCAATACAAGCTACAATACTCAGCGGGGATAACGCAGGCAATTCGTTTTAATACCAAGAATACCATTACAGACGACTGATCATTTTGAAGTTCAAATGTCGACAATCTCCTGTTCGCCCATCTTATGCAAAGACAATTAACAAGTCCCGGAATCAAACCTTAAACAACATTGATAGATACTGATAGGCCGCCTTCGTTTTGCCTTGAAAAGCTCGGCGAAGACGGGCATCTACGCTAGTCTTACGGATAAATTGTACGCCAATAAACACAAACTATTGAGGACCTAAAAGATGAAATTCGACACAATATTTCCAAAATTTCCCAGCAAAATTTTATTTCAACATGTTATGGAAAATTTACTCAAAAGAGTGAATCTGCGCTACCATCGCCGTGGCGGTCATTTGTCAGATGTCTTGTATCACACATTTTCTCCGTGTTTTTACTTTTTAATAAAGTAAAAAATCCCGAGCGACGCCGGGCATATCAGCTAGTCTGTACATATAAAAGAAATGTTTGTATGTTTCTCCGGTCTTAAAATGCAACGTGGAAGTACACTGAGTGGCCAGTTTATTAGGAACACCGCCCTAATATTGTGTTGCGCCGCCCCTAGCATCTATAACAGCAGGAATTCGCGGTAGTATGGATTCAATTAATCGCTGGAAGCATTGTTCCGTGATGTTTGTCCATGCGGATGCAACAGCTGCTCCCAGCTGATGCTTATTGGACGGTGGTGGATCCATGCCTGGAATAACTCGTTTCAGCTCATCCAAAAAATGTTTGATTGGGTGCAAATCCAAAGACTGTGGTGGTCAGAGGAGTAAGTTGAATTCATTATCGTGCTCCTGGAACCATTCCATGACAATACGAGCCTTGTAACACGAAACATTATCCTGCTGGAAGTATCCTTCCGATGGGGAAAACACAGAAGCCATGAAGGGATGAACGTGGTCGGCAACAATGTTCAGGAAGCCCTGAACATTAAGGCATTGCTCTACAGGTTTCAGCAGACCAAGAGTATGTCAGGAAAACATTCCCCAGACCATTACAGAGCCTTTACCAGCCTGAACAGTGAAAACCAAACAGGAGGGGTCCATCGCTTCGTGCTGTTGTCTCCAAATTCTGCGTCGGCCATCTGGTGCAATAGGAAACGGGATTCATCCAACCAGAAGACCTTCCAGTCGTCGACGGTCCAGTGTTGGTAATCACGGGCAAATTAGAGACGTTTTTTGCGGTTTTGGGTGGAGATCAAAGGTATCCGGACTGGGCGTCGGCTGTGATAGCTCATCCTTACCAATGTAGGGCGTGTAGTGCGTTCAGTGATGTTATTCTGCGATCCAGTGTTGTACTCCATGGTTAATTGACGAGTAGTGACTGTTCTATTTGCACGAAAAAGCATTCCCATCCTAGGCTCACTCCTTGGATCGAAGAGTTGTTTGCAACCACAGGCTTGTCTCTGACTGGTTGTTTAACCAGTCCTGTAAAACTTTGAAATGGTTGTTCGTGAAAAGCCTAGAAGACGTGCGGTTTCGGAAATACTCAGTCCACCTCGCCGGGCACCAACTGTCATCCCGCGCTCGAAGTCGCTCAGATCCTTTTTTTCCTCATGGTGATGGTCAAACCACTTGCCGTTGACAAGTGTGTTCTCGCTTTATATTAGTATCGTCGATCACGTGACCAACTGATACGTAGTAATTGCTATGCCAACGGATTTGCATAGTCATGGGTGTTACTAATACACTGGCCACTCAGTACAGTTTATTGTGAAGTTGAAATTTAACATGTAATTGTGTAATACTACCACAATGATGGAAAAAATTCAAAACTGGAGATAAGTCTCTCAAAAACAGAAATTAATAATCTTTATATCTATATATATATATATGAAATAGACTTGGTTTTATGTTTGTTTGCTTGCATGTGCGAACAATCAGCCCGTCGTGTTTGCGTCAACAATCAGCTGGTCGTGTTTGTATGTTGTGTGGACAATGATAAATGAAATTACTACTGTTCGCACGCCACGAAAAGATCGCTGAGTTGCTTAATGTGCTCGTATGGTGTCGCTGTAGTTGCAGATCAGTCTATAGTTATGAAGGGAGGAAAATCGCTAAAATCAAGTAGCGCATAAATGAGTTCTGGCCGTGTTTCCAAACAAATGAAAACGTTTGGATGGAGAGGTAGATACCTGAGAAATATGAAAAAAATAAGAGAAGAAAATCGTCCTATTGTTTACATCGATGAAACATGGATCGACTCAAATTTGTCTATTTGTCCCCCAACACTGAATAGATTCATCTGCAACTGCAGCGACACTACAGGAGCACATTAAGCAACTCAGCGGTCTTCTCGTGGCATGCCGACAATATATGCCATAGCCGATGATAAAGATAGGCCCAGGCCGTGACTACCAAGAGAGAAGGCATCCACATTGAAACATAATACACTGTTACATCATCATCGTATTGGTAGAAATACGAATAACAATGCACTATCTATGATAGGTAAGAATGTAATTTGTTTCTATGCAGAAGCCTTCTCTCTCGGTGGTCACGCCCGAAGCCGACGCGATCTATACAAGCCGTGGCACTGTTTTCGTGACATCATGCAAACGGATGGATTTTGTGACGTCATGCAAAAAGAAATTAAAAACAAAATAAGGATATTTAAAATTTAAAATAAAAGATTTATTAAAAAAGTAAATGACCCAGGTTTGGCATCAATGCATTTCATTATACTGTTATTTATACTGAAAATTGGTTTATGAGAGAGCAATCTTTCCTGCTAAAACTAATACTGTCAATATAAACAACCACGTTCAGGGCATGATTTCACGCTCTGTGACTGATTACAAATCTATTGAAACGGTTACATGTTGATGAGGGATACTGATGACGCTGTAAACAGAGTTGCTCAAATATCACAATCCATCTATGAAATATTTTTTAATTTAGACAGAAATAATTCAGTACTCATAGCCTTCCTTTGACATTCTAAAATGTTAAGGATGCAATGTCGAATTTTCCTGAGGAAACCCAATTTGACAGAAAATTCCAGTGCGAGTTTTTTAAAGAAATCTTTTCGTTTTTCCAAAGTGAATATATACTTTATTAAGGGTTTCTAATTTATATTCAAATTTAGATATTAAAAAATTAAATCAAACAAACAGCCCGAGCAACGCCGGGCATATCAGCTGGTTACTGAATAAAAAGTTAATTTTTGATTTAACATACCTTTTGTGAAAGTATTCAGAATATTTGGATATTTATAAAGAAACTGAAAGCTTTTACTCCTGATATTAGTTTAATTGTATAACTAAAAAAAATTGTCAGTTGTTTCTTATGTTCATTACATTAAATTAAAAATGAAGAGTAATCTTTTAATCCCTCACATTACACTGGCCAACAAAATTTAAGATTTTTCTTGTTACAAAATGAAAGTGGGTGATTTTTGGTAGTATTTTTTCTGCTGATTACGAATATAATTTTCAAATTTCTCTAGCACGGACAGCTTTCTTGTTTTACAATGAAACATTTTTAAATCATTCAGTGTTTGGGGCCTGGTAAATTTCCTTGCGGCCCCAAAATATGGATACTTTAACAATGTAGCCGCCTCTCTTCACTCCCATTACTTTAACATAGAAGTATCGATGTGCATAACTTGGAAACTTGACGTGATAGAAAAAATCTAAAAGCAGATTTGGATTCTACCTACAAATTACTATTAAGAACACTTTGTGTGGTCCTAGTAACAAAATGTGTGTTGACTAGTGTTATTAAAGAAACTGTGATCAGCATTGTTATCGGTGTACCATGAAAATAAAAGCATTTTAAACTTACATTTTGCTTAGTTTCAAAATTGAAATAAAGCCACTTTCTTCGATTAATTAAGCAAAATTCTTAATGAAAATTAAAAACTTTAACGTTTACCTGGTGGATTAATAAAATCTGGAAAACACTTTTCGCAGAAATAATTGAGTTTTTTTAACTTTTATCTTGTAAGCTGGTTTTATAATAATTCGTTAATAAACTGGATTTTTAAAATATTGATTTCAAGTTCTATTAACAATTGCTATTATTTGTATCAACTCGCAGAAATGTACCTTAAAAAATTCTGTAAATATAAGATTTCAGTAGGGCAATTTAATCTCTTTTGTGGCCAGACAGGAAATTTTTGCTAGAATGGGCAAAGCGAGCAGTTTCATAAGGATAGGGGTAGAGGAAATTAACAAAAATAAAACCATATAAAATTATTAAAATTAATTTTAATTCAAAATAAAATTTATTAGTCTCGCAAATTGTAAAAAAAATTATTCCTTGAAAATTTTAATTTTTGGCTTTTTATAAATTTAAAATAAATAGTAATTCGTTTCCCATGGAGTTTAAAATCAAGCGTAAATTAATTATATAAGGGTCGTACAAATGAAAACGAAAATTATTTATTTTATCCCAAGTGTAAACAAGGAATTTAAAACTACACTACATGATCAAAGGAGCTGGGACACCCCTGTGAACACCTGGGGCGTTTCTCCTGGACTGGATTGGGCCCGCTCATCAAGGTGGACGGAAACCTCAATGCTGATGGCTATAGGACCATTCTGGATAACGGGACACTTCCAGCGCTTTGGGAACACTTCGGTGATGGGCCGTTCCTCTTCCAGCACGACTATGTGCCTTGCCACAAAACAAGATCCATATCCGACTGGTTTGACGAGATGCGGGTTGAAGAAAGGAGGCGTGTTGTCTGTAAGAAGTCCAGAGGACGCGCGTTGTCTGTAAGAAGTCCAGGACGCTTGCATTTGATGGCCGCGCGCAGTGCCTTCAATGTTTCCCCATACCGTTCTGCGTTAACTGTGGTGACTTTTTCAAAAAAAGTCCAATAAAATCGGGCCTTTGCGATCAAAAATCACGGTCAACATCACCTTCCCCGTGCTATTTGCGATTGCTTTTGATTTTTTCGGGGGGTGGTGACCCATAATGCTTCCATTGACGACTTTGACGTTTGCTTTCGGGCTGGACGAAGCGATCAATTCAATTTCGTCCTATTCTTCAATTTGCACGTGGGGTCGCAATTGTTGAAAACAAAACCTTAAGATCCTACACGGCGTTTTTTTTTCCCCAATAGATTTTCGTTTTCACTTGTACGACTCTTATAATCAGCTGTCAGTTTTTTATGAATTTTGTTTTTTGTTATATTATCTTGTTGAAGTCTGAAGTTTCTTAATTTTTGTCAACATCATTTACTTCAATGTAATTTCATCTAAATGTATATCTTTAAGTGTATATAATATAGTTAAAAGTTGCATTCTAATGGCTTTTGTCACTTATTTTTCTTATCACTTTTTCAATAAAAACAAACTAAAGTAAGTCAAATTAATTCTGTTGTTGAAATTAGATTAGCTTGGAGTGAAATTACTATATTTCGGAAAATATATTAATACATTTGCAAAGACTAAATGATTTAGTTGTATGCTGTAAACTTAACAGCCAGTCAGCTGATTGCCCAGCAAGTTACTCAAGCATTTCATTCGGCGAATATCTATTTTTTCCTCCGTAGAAAAAAAATTTTTCTTGACGCCGCTAGATTACATGTTATTCATTTCAAGCTTCCATATGATCTTGGAGGTTTCCATTAATTACAGACCGAGAAATAATTAAAAATGTAGAAAAAGTTGTAGCATGCTCCATAGAAACGCAGGTTAAACAGCCAGCAAATTCCACCCAGCTGTTAGGAGCGCTGCTTCACGGTCACTACCATCGAAATGCTGAGATGTCCATTCTGCATTATTCTGTGGTATGGTCATGTTATTGGCGGATGGGCCAATTTCCGTCTGTGCTTTCATGAAGGGGCTGTATGCCAAAAACGGCATATACCCTGTTTTAGCGTCTGAAGACCCTTCCATCCTGGTTCTGTAGAGACTTTGCGCATCAGAGTTGAGAATGCTTTGCAAATCCAGTGCTATAGCGAATCGCATCGTAGATGTTGGCAACACCACCGTCAATTTCTATAACGCGGATCCTGGCCACCTCCCTGGGGGATCTCGCCGTTGTTGTCCACGGCTTAAATCAAAAATTTTGTCGGAGTTTGGGGAAGTGCTGGGTACTCCGACTCCAGATTGTTCCTCGCGAGCACGCAGATAATCCCCGACTCCAGAATGGTGACATATATTTTGATACTGAGCCTGGGCAAGGACATTCCAGATTCCCTTGTTTTACATGGAGAACCTGTCTTTGTGTATTATAAGGGGATGAGGCAGTGCTGTTGGTACTGCAAGAAATCGTCTCACGTCAGGAGAGATTGTCCTCTCCTGAAGAAATGCGTGAATGTTCACACATGATGGGCAAATACCATCATTGACCTGAGAAGATTGACGGCAGTCCAGCAGCAGTAACGTCATCGCGTCAACTGGCTCCGAGGATGATATCACCGAGCTAAGCAGCAAAGCTACGTCGATCGGTTCCGCCCGTGCCTTCACCTCGCACATCGCGAGCCGATTCTTCTTCGCCTTTGCCACCTCCATTTCCACCTAGAGACGAGCAGGAAATGTTACCGCCACCGCCACCATCTCTAGATTCAGCGGCCATTCTCCTGCCACAGCCATTAATCGACATCTTGATGGTTGAGGAAGTGAGCTTTGCAGAGGAGAACATCAGTGCCTCATTGGATGCTGCATCGACGTTTTCGGCAGAGGAATTCCCAGCTCTTCCTCCACCATCTCAGCCATCGTCGCAGCCAACGAAATATTATTTAAGTATTAAATATTAAATCATTAATAAAGAGTTATTATCAACATTTCTTTCTTCCCCGATGGTCAGGTGACTTTTGAGTGCCAGAGCCTTTCTTTCTCGTATACCGCGGTAAAATTCATTTTGCTGGCTAACACCAGTCTTCCTCCTGTGGTTCCAGTATTTTCCTCGGCCCAGACAGCGAGATCCAGCGCACCTAAGAGCTTACGGGCCAGGGTCCCTGTAAGAAAAAACCCAGACGCCATCGGAGCGGAAGGGACAACAAGGCATCATCATCATCCAACAGGGATGTCAGTGCGAATCGTCATTGCAGCTCCTCCCATCGGACTCGCTCTCCGATTTAGCGGTCTTCAGAGCTTCACTCTCCATCTCGGAAGCCCCAGTCTCCACTGAATACAGGTCAGTCTCTTCCGCCACAAATCCTTAGAATGAAGGTCATCTCATTAAACGTGCGTTCCCTTGGTTCTACATTTAAGCAATCGGTATTGTCTAAGTTTATTGCTCTGTACAAGCCGGATGTCCTCCTGGTCGAGGAGGTCAAACTGGCCCCTTCTCAATAGTGCTATAATCTTCCCAGTCTTCGCAGTCAATACCGTCAAGGACAATTTTACACTAACTCTGCTCCACCTTTTGGGCAAGCGGTTGTTACCATCATTTTTAACCCCTCCATTCAGGTGTTGAACTGTATGTATGACTGCGAGTACAGAGTGATTCCGTTAGATATCTCTTCATCTCATTTATTTACATTTACAGGGGTACGTTGGTGCAGAGCCAGTTGCTCCTCGACTTTCTCTTTCGGAGGTTAGTGGTCGTCTAGTGCCGTAAACACTACATCTCAGCACCTGAGATAGTATTTCCGGGAAGGGCATGGGATACTCATGGGCATGAGATGAAGGGCCAGGTGTCCACCCACAGCCGGGTGACGCTCCGTAACCTCGACCTCTGTCATTGTCTCAGGGCCAGGGTATTGTACTCAATATCCTAGATCCCTGGGTCTTTGTTATCTCCACTTCGGAGAAATTCACTATAGATATTTCTTTGCCTTCACGATAGAAATTTAGACAGTCGAGTTGCAACATCCTCTCACCCTTGAGTTTTTATCAAATTCCAATTAAAAACTCAATCAATATTGAGAATAAAAATTTCTGAAAAATAAACAAATAAAAAATGGAAAAAACATAATCCTACTGCTTAACAAATACAGTTCAATTGGCTTCGATAAAATACATAAAATACATAATAATTCATAAGAGTTCTTAAGTAATTAAAAAATATAATAAAAGATATGACATATTTTTCAGCAACTTGCTCAATAATTCAGTCTTTCAGGAGGAATCACCCTTCGTCTTAAGGCTCGTCTCTCTGCTCCCACCCTCGACAAGAAAAGAGGGGGGGGGGAGTTCGTTATATTTTCTTAACAGTCTTTCGGGTTACAGTCTCCAACTGCCATATCACTCGCCGAAGTCACTCTTGAGACTCTTGACGTAGGCCTGACACGGTGTCTCCAAAAAATTAAGATTAAAGTTATGGGGTGATTCGAAGGGAGGACAATAGGCTATCTAAGCTATATCACTGTCACCACATAAAACAAAGTTCCTTTTAGTCTTCTTTCTCCCTTTGTTTTCACATATCTTAGAATGGCACACACTTTCGTTCGCTTTGTTCCAAAGCTTATAGTTGTTACTTCTTCTATCACGATCACCTCCGGCCATCTTTCTTTTAACAGCAGCAACCATGGTGGGCCCTCTCACCCGTTCATCCACAAGAATGCCACGATCGTTGTAGCCTGTAACATCGCGCCTGCCTGTCTTTCCTTTGTTTTGCTCCGATGTCCGCAGCGGCACAACACAAACATCACCGACTTGCAGCGACGTTACCAACAATGTGCTGTCTGCTTCTCTGTTACCCGCTGGTAATTTTCCCATCACAGTCCACCCCAATCTCGTCTCTATCGCTACGGGACCGTATTCGAGGGGGACAACTCGTCCTGTCAATAGTTTACCCGCGACGTCATGACGGACATTTCCAAGGACGTCACAATTTTATGGCCCATGAAGAGCACCATGAAACCCTCCTTGCTCGAAAAGACTGCAGCTAATTCCTGTCAATGTTTCATACTGAGCTTAAAATCAGATGTTAGGGAAATCCACTACTGTAGATAAGACTGATCCCTGAACACAACGCAATGCCCCTTTTCTTGGAGAAAGCTGTAAAAAAAGATTACACAAAACTTTCTTAGTTTTATTAATCGGAGATAAATAATTTATTTTGCTGAGCACAGAACTGAGGAGATGATAAGCTAATTATTCACTATCGACAGCTGGAAGCTGATATTTCTCTGGGTTTCTTGTAACCCTTTGGCGTAGTCATCCACGTTTCTAGCGGTTCTTGGAGCATGACAGTACACATCTAACTTCCTTTGGGAATTGGGTCGTCGAACATACGTTGGGGGATGGTACAAAATTGAACGGAGGGATGTATTAACTAAATGAACGAGCCCTCTCTCTATAAGTAAGTCCCGTTTTGGTGTTAAAAAAACAAGGGCAATTTTTTAACACTTTAATTTTTATATGAAAGCCTGAACTATAATCAACTTTTCAACATAATTTCCACTTATGTTAAGGCATTTCTCGTCTCATACGACCAGTTTCTGAATTCCATCCTTATAAAAACCGGCCGCCTGATTTGCTTACCTCTCAAGCACAACCGTTTCGATGTCACACTGCACATGGTTTTTCCGGCTAAATTTGTTTGCCTGAACTTGAGTTTCTAGGGTGATTTGACTGCCTCCATTCCATACACTATTGTTGTGATTCCGGTTAACGTGAGCGCCAATGATTATCATTTGTTCTTGCAGTTAAAGAAGCACGATGACGACGTCAAAACGGCCGTGCTGGAGTGGTTAGCAAATGAGGCGGCCGGATTTCTATGAGGATGGAATTCAGCAGCTGGTCGTATGATACGACAAATGCCTTTATATATGTGAAAATTATGTTGAAAAGTGCATTAAGATTTAGGATTTCATATAAAATTACGATGTTAAAAAACTTCTCCTTGGTTCATTTTTTAATCTCAAAACGACATTTATTTAAAGAACACACCTCGTAAAAAGAAGGGCAGGATGCATTTTAATAATATGTATGAGATATTGAATCCCCTCATTCTCCTCATTTCACTGGGAGAATCTCTTCAGATGGAAACCATATAAAAGTAATTTTCTCTGCAAGCGCACCGTTTATATAACGAATTACCGCTCTTTTTTATTGAACCTTGTTACAGCAAAACCGCGTTGTGCACTTACGATACCTCTATGTTTTTGTATACAAGAATAATAAGATATTGTCAATCATTATTTAAATTTTGGGTGAAGCATAACCATTAGGGGTCCATTGCCAAGTTGGATGAGCTTTGATGTTTTATAATCTTTAATTGCGACCAATGAAATAGAAACATATTAGCTGATAAGAGGAGGTTCGTGGGAAAAGAGAGGGGGGCAGCAATATCTTTTATGAAGCCCTCACAGCTCATCTTACAATTAAAGATGGCCCCCTCGCAGCTGGACCCCTAATTGTCATGTTTGCCGAATTTTATTATCAATCACATATGAATTACTTTAGTGTCACTTTAATGTGAACTTTACGGTCAAGTTTTATGCGAATTTTATTGCAAGTTCGTATGCAAACATTTAACCGAAAGAGGAAATGGCATCGTTTTGTCTCGGATTCGCTTCATTTTCACGGAAAACTTCGATGAAACGACTAAAAGTTTTTGAAGAAAGGTACGTGGCAAATATTTGTCAAGTTAATATAATTTTTGAAAGCAAAAGAGGAATGTAATTGTCAACCCCCGTCAATCCCCTCACCAAACTAAGAACAGTTTAAAAAATCGTTAAAAGCATCAAATTAATATTTTATTTAAATTTATTATTCTAACTTAAATGTATTGCTTCATAGTAAACGAGATCGTAGTAAAGGCCGAGTAAAAAGGTAAGATGGTAAAAAGTGCCCCGAGCGAAATAACTTGCACGAGAGTATTTGTACAATGTCTCTGCTACTAAAAAAGAATATTTGGCACAGATTATGAAAATTTTTCTAATCTAACCCCCTCCTTCCCTTTCCTATACTCGAAAATCCGTTTTTTGTCATTTTTTGGCCTCTTTATGCCTATAAATTCTTCGTTTTAAAACTGCCTATAAATTTTTTTATATGATGCTCCTTTTGTTTTCTTCCAGCACATTGAGGATTGTCAAAGATATTCTTAGGATAATTTAAGTGGTTAGTTTTGATTGTTTGATTTGTCACATAAAATATACAGTATTTACTAACAGATGATTTTTTATTGGTTATAAAATATATTTTACAATATAACTTCCCTTGAGTTCTTAAATTAAATCAAAAACTACTTTTAAGAACTCAAAAATTTTATTCACTTACTTTAGTGTGCTCTATTTGCCTGGTGGAGATTTCAAGAATTCTTATGTACCGTGGCACTTCAAATACAGAACTTTCTCGCCGCATATCGGGTGAATTCCCATGGGCTGCGCTGAATGTTAATTCTTCCATTTAAGGATTCTTTTACTGTCCAAAAATGTCTATACAAATATCACTGAATTGTTTTAATATGTCAATACATGGTCTATGGTTCCTCTTGCGGAGTTGGCAGAAAAGCCATCATTTATATAAATTCAGCGACGGTGGACGTTGTCACAACAAAGAAAAAATCTAACAATGGGTTATTTCCCGATTATACAAACGGGCGGGTTCGCTTCTAGTATATACAGGGTGTTTCATAATTGGTGTCCCGTCTTTAGGTCCAAATAACGGCTCAAGGGGAACAGGTGGGGAAGATTGAATATTTGGTTTTAATGTCCCCTAATTCAGAATAAAAACATTTCGCGTCCCTGGGGGTGAAGGGGTAAATTTTGAAAATTTTAATTTTGTAGGGGTAGGAATTAGACCCCATGTGTTATTTAGAAAGTTGTAGAGCATCATGTAAAATGTGGGTTTAGCAAAAAACACGGTGAAAAAAATCTCATGCCCTGACCCCTTTATCGAGTGGGTAAAGTGAAAGGTATGGCTAGCCGATGTGGACAAAAACCATACTCATTTTCCCCCAATCTGTTCCCCTTGATTCGTTATTTGGACCTAAAGACGGGACACCAATTATGAAACATCCTGTATACTAGAGGCAAGGCAGGCAAGCTTACAGCCTGTGAAATTTACGTTTTGAGGATTATAGGTATTCTCGGAAGAAATGAAGACTTTTAAATAGGGTAATGTATTTGAATGTAATGGGACAACCCTGATTTGCATGAAAATGGGACATTTATTTGCAATTTCACTGTTGGTATTCTTCCCAGCACTACATAACAGAGAGTATGATATTATGAGAAGATGCATGTGTAAATGCTGTAAGAATGTCTCAAAGAATGAGGCCTTGTAAATTGAATCAATGATTTTATATGTTATTAATTAGTTCTTGTTGTTTTATTAACGTTTAATTGATTTGATGATGAGCGACGGTGAATAGTAATGCAGCCAGACGTGTAAAGGTTGAATTAGTATCCATGTTCGAATCATGTCGAGGCGTGATCCCCCGGAGCTGTGAGCGAGCCGTCGGCCATGGACGGTGCGGCGACAAGTGGACACGGGAACCTGGGTTTGAAATGCAAGACAGGCTCCCAGAAAAATGACGTTACGGTGCCCTCAAAAAAGAACGGACCAATGATGCCTCTTTTGGAAATCGCGCACCAAGCCATAACCTTTCGTGGATGAAGAGGTGACTTATGCATCTCATGAGGGTGCTGGGAACCCCAAAAACGAACGTTGTGTTTACTAACGTCACCTGACAGATGGAAGAAGGCCTCATCTGACACTCACAGGTTGTCCACAATGTCCTGATTGGCTTCCATTTCTGCTCCAAACTCCATCGCAAATTGTTGTCGCTTCTGTCTTCCAGTGTCTGTTAACTCCTGATAAACATGGATCTTATATACGGGAAAAGGTGTAAATCCTTTCTCAAAATTCGCCACGTCGTGGTATACGACAGCCCTTCTTCAATGGATAGGCGGCGAACAGATTTTTTGGTAGGGGAATCGACCAACCTTGTGCGAACATTTTCGACAACTTCGGCCGTTCGAACACGAGCTTCGCTCCCGCCTTTTTTCTTGCCTTTAACACATCCAGTGGCACGAAATTGCTTGACAAAATCCATGACTGATTGCCTGCCTGGTGCGTCTCGACACTTATATACTCCTTCCGGAACTTTCTTTGCACGGTTACAGGTGATTTTGTCTCGAAATACCGTTCGACAACCTTGCATTTCTGCTCTTTTGATAAAGCGGGCGCCATTTTTTAATAATACGATTTTCATGCAGCGCCTTTGCAACAATACAAACTCCAACTATTTAGAAATTCGATATGGCGGTCATATTCTTTCAATTGTTTATCCCTAATGCAAGTCATTCGAGTGAAATGGTCAGAAATTGACTGAATCATCCGGTATGTGTGCCTGCAAAAAAAGACTTTAGAAGGGTGAATAGGCGAAATGCTGTAATATTTCTATCTTAATGGCTCTTCAGTTTGTATATTTTGATATGAAATTTGAAATCCAGAAAAGAGCACATACTTGCTTCTATATGCTAGAGTTTATGGCTATGTATTTGGTCGGCAAGAACATTCAGGCAATTTCTCGGTGGAACGCACACGATTTTCCATGAATACTAGGCGACTAGTTCCACACTAACAGAAGAAGCTCCATTCCATGACATCACCAGCAAAACCTTGAGTTGTTTTGATAGGAATGCTGAATGTTTTGCTTCATAATACTCACAAATGTAAAATAGATCCACTGTAGTAATCAGGCTTTAGAATTTTATTGTATCCATTTTTAATTTATTATTGTCTTAAATTTTTACAAGGATTGGATAACAGTGCTGCTACACCAGCCACATGAGCCACATGAACTTGGGCTATTGTGGAGTTGAGAACGAATGGCCAGACGAGGTAATGCAGTGAGTGATAACGATTGTACAATATTTAATAATCAAGTACTGCAGCGGAGCCTTAAAGTACCGTTAGTACAAGCACCCTACGAAATGGAAACAATGTTCTTGGATTAAAATTAAGATTTCACGAGGCTGTAGTGCAAAAGACCGTTATCAGGACTGCGTGAAGCATAAGAGACTGCGTAGTGCAAACGACTGTTTGAACAGAAAGCGACGGTACTTTCCGGAAACGATCCCTATCATCCTTCATGACAATGCGAGGAGTCAAACTGCTAATGTCGTTACGGATCTATGCTCATTTGGCGATGGGAAGTACCGGAATATCCGCCATACTGACCTTATATCAGCCAGATTTCCATTCAGTACGATTACTATCTCTTCGCCGAAATGAAAGAGCCACTTAGAGAGAAGCAGTGCAACACAAAAACCGCCATTGCCCATGCCATAGGGCAGTCATTTCGGGACAACAGCAGATTTGGACACGCTGATGGTGTACGACGCCTTCCACAAGTGTTGCAGAAGATAGTAA
>JAHWFO010081264.1:0-10686 GCA_023313115.1 Rhysida immarginata | reverse complement strand
GAATTAATTTGACTTACTTTAATTTGTTTTTATTGAAAAAGTGATAAACAAAATAAGTGACAAAAGCCATTAGAATGCAACTTTTAACTATATTATATAAACTTAAAGATATACATTTAGATACACTGTATATTTTAATGATAAAATTATATTGAAGTAAATGATGTTGACAAAAATTAAGAAACTTCAGACTTCAACAAAATAATATAACAAAAAACAAAATTCATAAAAAAACCGACAGTTGATTATAATTAATTTGCATTTCATTTTAAACTCCATGGGAAACGAATTACTATTTATTTTGAATTCATAAAAGCCAAAAATTAAAATTTTCAAGAAATATTTTTTTTTACAATATCCAAGCCGAATAAATTTTATTTTGAATTAAAAGTCATTTTAATAATTTTATGGTTTGGGGATTAAAAATATAACATTATTTAGCTGAGCACGGAGAAGTTCCTTATAACAGGGCAATGATGTCGAAAATATCCTTAAGCGCCAATCTCCACTTGCAAAAAAAAAAAAAAAAAAAAAAAATGGTAAACAAGGCAAATGAGCACAAGCTAGTCTTGGACATTTCTTAGCATCCTTCAAGCGTCTACATTTTTTATTAACAAGTAGGAGAATGGCGCTTAAGGATTTTTTTCAACATCTCTGCCCTGTTACAAGATATTTCTTATGCTCAGCTAAGCAGCGTTTTATTTTTCAGCCTCAAAACATATAAAGTTATTCAATTCCAAAAAATTTATTTGCCTTGCAAAATCTCTAAAATTTTTGGTTCTTTATAAATTCTAATTTTTTGCCCTTTATGAATTTCAAAATTAAAGCTAAATTGTTTCCTAATGAATTTAAAATCAAATGTAAATTATTATAATAAAATGTTATTTTTTATGAATTTTGTTGCCTTATCTTGTTGAAGAGTTAAATTTCTTAATTTTTTTCTATATATTTTAATACATTTTATAATTAAATGCATTACAATTCGTATGAAACTGATTATAATTCAAATAGATTTTATTTATGAGTGATTTTCAGATATTTTCTGTTTTGTTTTTTTTTTTTTATTAATGATTCTGATTTTTATTTAAGAAACGGGTCAATTTGAAAGTTTGAATAGATAAGCAAACATGTCTTAAATGTTTTTATTTTCATTGTATACATGAAACAAATTCATTTACAGACTTAAAATTAACTTTTTATTTATTGAAATTAAACTGAAGAACGAAAAATAAATTTAATAATGAAATATATTCGAAAAGCGCCTATTTTCCAATGCTATTCCTATGCTAAGCGAACCCACGATTCCACCAAGCAAGTTACTCAAGTGCATTTAATTAGGCGAACATCTATTTTTCTTCCGTAGAAAAAATTTTTCTCTTGACCCGATAGATTACATGTTATTCATTTCAAGCTTCCCTGTCATCTTGGTGGTTTCCGTTAATTACAGACCGAGAAATAATTAAAATCTAGAAAAAGTCTTAGTGAAAATCATGAACGTTTGGCAAAAAGTGTGCACGAAACTGTAAACCCACCCAATTGGGTGCATTTCCATAGAAACGCAGGTTAAACGGCCGGAATTCCACATTCCACATTTCGACAACATAATAAACACATTAAATAAGCAGGAATAACCTGCAAATTCTTGGATTTTGATAAAAAGTCTCTTACAAAAGTTGACAACTAATTTTCGAATCAATTGGAAGAATCCACTTTGAACAGGGCCGAATGTCGTTTCGTAAAACTGAAAAATCGGTTTCGTGCCACAGCGCAACTTATTTGACGAAAACGAAAAATAATCATGAGCAAAGACGAAATTGCCACTTAAATTATTTTGTTTTCTTATTTTTGTGATTTTCGTACGAAAAATCGCAAACTGTAAATTGAATAATTTCCATACGAAATAATAAAGAAAGGAAATTTTGTATGAATCACTCTGTAGTTTCAGAAGGATAATAGCTTAAAAAGTTAGCTATCGTTTAATCAAAATTTTATTTCAGAATATGGATCTTGACTTAGAATCTTCTAGATATTTTGCTAGTCATCTAATCGTTACCTCTAAGATTACGTCGAAATCTGAGAAGTGTGCCGAGCGCGACTCTCCTGTTCCTAAAGAAGCTAAAACGAATTTTAAGGGTTTTCTCAGGCACTTTTGATAAATGAGAAAATGAATGCAAATGTTTCCACTCGTATAATAATTTTTTTTTTGTGTTTCCACTCACACAATGGCTAAATGCATGAACTGTTTTAGTAACATAACAACATTGTTGTCTATGGTGAAGAGCTCGACACTATCCTTGAAAATAATTTACAGTATTTCTCTTCAACGAAATAGCAGCGCCATAGGCAGTCACGCAATATTGTCAGGTTCATTATTTTTAAATGAAGAAAAAATTTTAATTTGTGTATTTCAAAATTGGTCTAAAACTGAATCTTCAATAGAATTCTCGCTATTGCAATTACGCACCAAATCCATATTCTGAAATAAAATTTTGATACACGATTAGCATTCCTCATTCACATAACCAATTTCGATATATTTAACATATAAATATTAGAGAAGTAAAAAAAGGCGTATTAGTTTAGAATATTCAAATACCTTATATTAAAAATTAATTTGTATATTTTACTAGCGAAATATAATCCTAACAATAATAATTACGAATGTCCGTACCATCATAGAGGAGAAATTAGACAGAGAGCTATCTCTTGCGCAGGGAGCGAATTCAGATTCGAGCATCGAGGCGAAATAGCCACCTGCAATTTGGAGACGGATGAAGCGAAGCGGCGCTGTTTACAATAGAAGAGGTTGTAGTTAGCATTTTCAGGAATATAATTTTCATTTAATTTTCCTAGCATTTTCAGGTGACCTCTAGAAATTAATGTGAATTTACTTTGAGCACCGAGAGATGGCATTAAGATTTTGTTGATAACCATTGGAAGTGAGTATCGCTCGAATTTAGTGCATCGAAATAAATTAACTTTTGGCCCCGTGATTTTTTTCACGGAGGAAATACTCGTTAGTATAATAGTTGTTAATACGAGGGAGGATCGAAAAGTAACGCAGAACAATTTTTTTGTGACAACATTTTTAATGATAAGCAAAAATGAAACAACGCACAAGAAATCTGCAGGTTTTACCTATTTTTCGAAATATGCACCAAGTCTCTCGACGCATTTCTCCCATCGTGGCACCAGATTCAATACACCTTTCATAAAACTCCGTTTTCTGGTTGTATAGCCAACTGCTCACAGCTGATTTTACCTCTTCATCCGAATTAAAGCGTTAGCTTCCTAGGAATTTCTTCACTAGTTTGAAGAGGTAATAATCAGGTGGTACCAGGTCTGGGCTGTAGTGTGGATGCTTGAGGACCTCCCAGCCAAATTCCTCAATTTTTTTCCTCGGCCCTCTTTGAAGAATCTGCATCACCTGGAGATGTTGCTACGTTCCAGACAATCAGCACCATACACCTCCAAATTTCCTTGTGGATTTCACTCATTTTTTCGTTTAGCCCACACAAAACGGTCTACACCTCGCTGTTCTTCGCATATTTAAGACGCTAATAAACGTGCAATTTTTACTCAGCGGTTATCGGATTTTCCGTTAGGGCGACACCTGGTCAACCCATTGCTGTCTGTAGCGAAAGTTTCAAACTACCAATTTGCCAACTTTGAACATCTAGACCAAAATAGTGTTCTATAAAAAATTGCTACTTTTCGATCCTCCTTCGTACTTCTTATTAATTCTGAATATTAATCAATAAAGAAATGCATTTATACTCCTTCTTGAATACTGAAATCCAAAAATTTGGTCTCTGGTTCTATTCTAGGTCACGAAAAGAACTTTTCCTTTCTTTTAGTACTTTATGTTTTGCAGTGGAAAATTTCGGTGATCATTTCATGAACTATTTTAAGCGCTGTCGCCTTTTCTGGACATGATTTCCCTAGGCAATTTCCATATTTCATGATCATTACAGCAAAAATCAAAAAAAACATCGTTCCACAAAACATTTTGAATCATTTATAAGGTGTGTCTAAAAAGTTCGATGAGTGGTATCAGAAAACAAACAAAGCACGAGATATAAAGAGACTTCCTTTATTAGTCTTCAAAGTAATCGCCATTGGCCACAATACACTTTTTAGAAGGTTTGTAAAGTTGCTAAAACTGTCAGCGAAGAGTTCTTTTGGAATCGTTCGAAGCGTTGATGTCACACGTCCTTGTATGTCCGTTAGGTATGCAAAATGTGTACCTTTCAGCACTCTCTTGAGGCGGAGATACAAAAGAAAATAAAAAAAAATGTCTGTGGGCGCCAAAACCGAGAAGCACGGGTGGATGTTCGAGAGCGTCGTGCTTAGCCAGGAATTTGCGCACACGGAACGCATCGTGCGGAAGGGCATGTCGTGCAACAAAGTCCACTGTCCAGTCCCGTTCCGTATACTTGCACCAACATTTCATGAGTGTTCGTCGCCGTTTTCCTCATTGTAACTTGTCATGCGTTGCTCCACTACAGAATGACACGAGTCATCACATCCATTAAGTTCTATTGAGCGCAGCAGGCAAATCTGCATCTGTTTACTATGTTCAATGCCAGGTGATGGTTCTAGATATATATCTCAGAGCGCATGCTCATGCGCCCATTCCACATTGCCATTTAGATGTTGGTCCATTCACCGAACATTTTAGACACACTTTGTACTATTACGTACGGTGCTTGTGAGTATACAACAGCGTTCTTTTATATACAGTCTTACGATGATAACACTTCTTAATAAACAAATATACAACCTCTGACAATTAAGTTCGGTGAATGACGTCACACCCTAATCTGTGCGAGTTTTACGCGAGTAACAATGCATGTGAATACAAGCCCAGTCATTGTTTAAGCAACTTCAGACAGGTCACGTTTGGGCGTGCAATGGTTTAGCAGATGCTCGTTTCTTCAGTTGAAGGTGTAGCGTGCGCACTTAACTGTGGAAAATGATCAAAGAGTAAATTTGCGCTTTTGTTTTAAGCTTGGTAAGTCTGCAGCAGAAACTCACCATATGCTAAAGGATGTCTACGGTGATGAAGCCGTATCTTTAAAGTGTGTTTATGACTGGTTTAAACGTTTTCGTGAGGGTCGGGACAACGTCGAAGATGCTCCCCGACAGCACACACCATTAGTAATGTGGACAAAATCCGGAATCTCGTCATCGCAGATGGCCGAATAACAATTCGAATGTTGTCGGAGGAAGACTTGGCACCGGCAGACTTTTTCTTGTTCCCACGCCTGAAACGGGCCTTAAAGGGACACAGATTTGCGGACATTCCAGACATTCAAGCAAATGTGACACGTGAACTTAAAGCCATCCCTAAGGAGGAATTTACCAGGAGCTTCCAGGACTTATACACCCGATCCCAAAAGTGTATTGCCTTCCAGGGTGATTATTTCGAAGGACAATAAAGTGAATGTGGCTCTATCTGTTTTGCATTTTCTTGTCAGAGGTTGTATATAATTATAGAATATTATTGAAGATGAGATCATTTGATATCTTAAATATTAGTAGTTTTCCTAAATCTTTTTAGGTAATCCTGTATATGTTACCATTGTCCGCGGTGCCCCAGTTGGTAGAGGCGAGGAGTTAGAGATTCGTGGTCCTAGTTCGAATCCAGTTCGCGAAATTTTTCCTTTCTTGGTTCTTATTGGAATTATCTTATTGTGGGAAGAATATATTCTGTCTGACT
The DNA here is from genome assembly GCA_023313115.1 of Rhysida immarginata. Lineage (NCBI taxonomy): Eukaryota > Metazoa > Arthropoda > Chilopoda > Scolopendromorpha > Scolopendridae > Rhysida > Rhysida immarginata. Next base: position 4,964 of record JAHWFO010081264.1, on the reverse strand, counting down.
TATAGAGTGTTCACCTATGCCATACACTTTAGAGTGTTCTACATTAAATAAATTATTCTGGAGTGCGTTTTATTGCGCGATAATGTTGGTTTCGTAAGACATGGAAATAAATGCATCTAGTAGCATCTTGAATTCGTGAAATTCTTACTGCATCCACAATTTCATTTTTATAAATTTGTTCGGAGATGAAGTCTTTATAAAACTTTAATGAAAATGTTCCAAATTTACTACAAAGCTTAGAATCATTTATCTAATCAATTCGGCAAATTTTAAAAGTGGCTGACACCTATGCTACAGTTATTTCTTTCCTTTTTCAAGCTTCATTAAAACTTCAAGCTTATGGATGCTTTAGCTCATCAATTGTGATTTTCGACGATTCAATATCGTAACCGGTTTCAATCGCTCAAGCGGAGCGATAAATGATTTTTTTTTCTCATTTCTAGACATTCAAAAGAACTTTCTCCCCAATTTTCTATTCATTAAACAAAAAAAATTCCTAACTTTTTCATTAAAAGAAAATTCCTTGGCAAGTTTTCGGTTCACTTTGCATAAATGATAAAATCGATAGCGAGAAGGTGACCATGAAGCGGTTAAAGAACTTCCAGTCCCATCGAAGGCTTTTAAAAATAATTGTTGGCTCTCTCTTTGTCACTCCTAGGAATGTAGCTCGGAAAACGATTTTTGAGGACATTCGCACATTTTAAACGTTAAATTGCTCATTTCTTCCCTACGATCTCTTAAGATAATTGCTGGTAATAAAGCGTTACACCTTATAATGCTCAATATCGTAAAATAGGAATGAATTTCATATATGATCTTTATTTAACCTCTTAAATAAAGATTATTTTAAACAGATTAATGTACTTAGATTTGCTTAAGATTATTTGAGGATCATATCGAATCATAACGTGGAATCATTTATCTAGATATTTTAAAATTTCATCGGGAAGATAGAACGTTCTTTACTTTCATGTCTGACAAGATAACAAAAGGACAATAGAACAGGGATCTTTTCCCGACAAACGTTTAGCCATCTTAAAATTGCTTCTGGTGAGTTTAATATTTATTATAAAAATTGTTTAAAGCAACTTTAATTTATTAGTGAATTAGCCGTCTTAACTTAATATGACATGATTAAGTAAAGCCTAGCTTTAATTGAAACCAGTTCAGTTGATTGCCTCCAACTGGAAACTTAATGTTAATAAAAGTATCGTTTTCAAAACATTTGAGAATATTCATTTTTGGCTTATGTTTGCGCATTTACAATATGCTAATCAAAAATTGATCAATGTCATATCCCAAATTACAGAACTATACACTACTGTTATGAAAATGCAACATCAAGAAAGTCGAAAGCTAATCACACTACGCGGAATCACAGATTTATTATAAATTGCCTTACGTTATAAGAGATACGTGATTAGTTTACAGAGTTGTATATGTGTTATCACCACTTGAACCTACCATAAAGGACGAGAACCGTTTCTTACCTCTAGGGAAATTTCTTGAGAATTTCTGTGCATTCCTAGAGTTCCTTAATGGTGTGAAAATATTTTAGGATCTGAAGAGTCAGTCTCTGTGCTGCCATGTCCCAGAAATATGTGATCGTTATCATATCAGGAAAACGCTGCTAGGGAAGAAGCCATATTTAGCTTGCATGGAAGAATTCCTGGAAATCCGATCAAATACGGACGCGCATTTTGCTGGTGAAATCTGATATTGGAAATTTCGGTACTACCTCAAACTCTGAAATATTTGTTATATATCGCTGACTATTCAAGAGACTTTCAGTATATAAAGCATGAATGTAAATTAATTCTACCCAAAAAATGAATTTCTGGGAATTTCTGCGTTATCATGCTATTTACTGTTAGTAAGAGATCCGGAGTTATTTTATGATAACCTGCGGTTTTAATGTACCATGATGACCGAGTCTTTGTTCAGCAATATCGCTAAACGATAACTGAGATGTGCATTCTAAAACGGTTTATATAGAAGGTCATTCATACATTGTGGAAACGATTTTATCTTTTGTTTAGTCTAACACTCCATATTTATTTTTTCTGTCATGTTCTATCTGATCCCCCTGGTTTTTGACAAATAACTCGATACCGGTATTTCCAGGATACAAGGCTGTTTCGGAGGGCTACGAGGTCCAATTTATCCCATTCCTCTTACGCAGCTTTCCAAGGGCCAGTCAAAGTTCCATGTCCCGAGGGCTCTCTTGAACATCCCGAAAGCGCAGAAATCCATAGGAAAAGCCATGCTTCATCCAACGTAACAATCTTTTTCCACTTGTGGCCGGCTAGGAATTTCTCGTAAAGCTTTCGGCAGTTCACCTTCCTTTCTGCGATGTGACGAGGCAAGAGCTTATGAACTTTCGGCTTGTGAACTTTACGAAGATTAAAATCTCTATTGATAATTTTGATTACTGTTGCGGGCGATATTCCTAGTTTCGAAGCAATACTTTTTTGTGTTGGGGCATTTTCGACGGAGACTAATTTTCGTACTCTTAGAATGATGTCCGCGGTAATCACTTTCTTGGGATGCGCTTTCGGACCCGGCAGTTGACCCATTCTTTCTGCGGATCGATCTTTACCACGGGAAATTAGAATATTGAAGACCCCTTTCTTAGAAATGGCAAGTCCTTTTTGTTTACGGCGTTGTACTATTTGACTGTACGAGTAATTCTCGGAAAAGGCGGCGACATACCCTTCTAACCAACGGTTCACTTTCGGTGGCATAGCTACATGAAAACAAAATAATAATCCTACCAGCAAGTGCTTATATACTAGCGTTTGTTGCCCATAATTGCCGTTCACGCAGATAAATTTGCATGCACGTAAAAATGATTTTAATTTCGTTTCCCTAAAGTGTGAATGGCCTTCTATATAAAACGCTTTAGAATGCACGTCTAGTTATCGTTTAGCGATATTGCTGAACAAAGACTCGGTCATTGTGGTACATTAAAACCGCAGGTTATCATAAAATACCTCCGGATCTCTTACTAAGTAGCATGATAACGCCGGAGTCTTAGATGTCTATGGTCTAGGATGAAAATAAAGTCGCAAGAATGGGAAACGAGCAAACACTTCACTGAAGCATCGGTGGCGAAGAGTACTTATGACTCGTGTCACGATCTATTACGCCTTAAATACAGGTGTTGATACTCTTGTATATTTTCCCGATGGCGATAGGTCCAATTTCCCCTGGTAATTGAAACCAAATTTGCGGCACGTACAGCCAAGCTGTCACTATGTATCTTAAAGACAACCAAACATTTGTCTGCGATAACCCAATTGGTAGAGGCGTCGAGCATATGACACTCGAGATTTCTGGTTCGAATCCAGGTCGCAGGATTTTTCTTTGCAGTTTTTCAAGTAATATCATTACCTGATGTTTGGAGCATCAGCTTCAGTTTTGATTCATTATTTATTAAGAATACTATACTCTCTGAGTCATAAGAGGAAAAGTTTCTTTATAAAAATCTGTATTCATTTTTAGAAAAATTTCTTTTAAAAAAAGAGCATTTGGTAGATAATAAAACTTGTCAAACTTATGGATATGAAGGCAGCGATTGTCTCCAGTTATGCAAAAAGATTGACGATGAATCTGATGAAGAATGTCTGACATATAGCAGGAATTCAATTACTGTAATAGGAAATAGATTGACTTTAACCACTGTCACACCCTCCATTCTGATGGGAAGTACTCTGTTACAATACAGCAAGATGAAGCGAAAAGCGCTTTCTCTGTTTTAAGTTTTTTCAGCTTTTTGAAATTTCTTGCTCCTTGCGGTTTTCCTCGCAAACATAGGTGATCAGTGAGGTTGAGATCACAGATTTTATGTAAGCCTTTCAAGCTCTTCAACACTCATCGAATCATTCTTGAGGAATATCGCTTTGTGGAAAGCGAAAATAGCCATGTTACTACGATATCGTCCTTGACCTCTTAGTGTTGGAAACGGAGTAAAAAAAGCTCTTAAAAGAGTTATTCACCTGACATTCGTCAAACCTACACTAATTCATCAGGTTGAGGTCAAGCGTGATTTGTCACTCCTGAGATTGCCTTAATGTTTATTGGTTCTATGATCTACACTCCAACCGATGATTTGCTTCAGTTACTGACAAGTTAAGCTTGAGTATGGCTGCTCTGTTATTGGATACCTTTGTATGCAACTTCCGTGTGGGTGATGTTGATATCGATCAGTAACCAGGTTGTACGGTTATGTGCGACATAGTGCATTTAAGGCAAAAGTCGAAATAAAACCATCATCAACAATACGTGAGTTAAGTATCGGCATTCTCCTTCCACCAGCGATAATTTGGATACATTTGGCAGCTATGGACAAGATAAAAACTGGATACAGGTATGAACAGCGCGCAGATACGGCATCAGAAAAAACGCATTGCTCTCCAGAGATGTAAGGCTAGCACTTCCCTTTTGCTTTGGACCTAAATGGGTATTTTATGACAACAGACAGCGAACAGCGCAGTGCTACATAAATGGAAATCATTGAAACAAATGTTCAAATACGACTGATCTCAGAGAAAGTTCGGATTGTGGCTAAACCAGGGAACGGCAACCTATTTGAAGGGCAATGCGGGTCTCGAAAACTCAAAATTATCATTTATCATATCTGTAAAAATATTTTTATGACTCTCAAAATAATTTCAAATAATCATTATTTAGGGTAAGTTTGGCTCTTTTGCCTGAGAAAGTTTTGCCGACCCCTTGGCTAAATAATCACAACAAAAATTAAATAATTCTCTAATATTCTCCTTTCTTTAGAGAATTATCCTCTCTGGTTTGACAAAGGATAGACTATTACAGGAATAATTGCCGAAACTGTGTATACCGACGTATAAATAATGAAAAAAACGAAAACACTAATCCACATCAATTCTTTTTATTTCCTCAGATGCGCATTTCGGATTTTACAAATCCTTCATCAGTGAGTCAAA
>JAHWFO010081261.1:0-19546 GCA_023313115.1 Rhysida immarginata | reverse complement strand
ATTTACTCTACCCTTAGATTAATCTTGAGGGTCCAGATGACCCAGTAGGGCTGATGAGCTGATTACATCAACCAAGGGCCTGCTGATGATGGAGATGGCTAACAGGACCACCCATTTATTGGTGATCAATATGATTAGTGCTAGTGCATTATCTGATACCGGCTCGGACGTCACCCGGGTTACCAAGGTCCGCGCTCGTGGGTTAGGCAGAGGCTCACGTTCGAAAAATATGCCACAATCTCCCAGGGCCACTGGTGGAGAAAGCAGCACCAACCCCTGTTCGGCTACTGCAATGCCACAACCTGTCCCTAGTGTTTCAAGAGCTTCTTTGCCCTCGACCACTAAGGCAGGCAAGCCACGCCAACGCATGAAATGGACCAATGACATAAACTGTTTTATCATGCGAGCCTACTACGCAGTCACTAAATTGGAAACTGACACTACAGCTTACAGACAACGCTTATATAACATTTTCAAAGAGACATATCCTCACATCACAGTCACTGAACAACGAATTGCAGATCAGCGTCGCACAATTGTTATGAAAAATTTAATACCCTTACCCACGCTACAGAAAATAAAGCAAGAAGTTGCACAACAGCTACAAGAACACAAGCCATCTACACAAACTGACACTCAACACACAGAATCAAACACTAACATTGACATCACTAATGAACGTGTAGAACACACACTCAACAATGAACTTCACCATGATATTCACCCACAACACAACATGAATACCAAACTTATTGAAACATTAAATGACACCCTACAAAGATACCTTACAGTTTACACGGGAACAGATCCCACACAAAGACCAGGTATACCTAAAATAAACATAAACAGCAAAACAGGGGAAATTTTATCTTACATGAACACACATATCTTACCACAGTACATTGAAGAAAATCTGTCTTTAGAATACATACACCTACTTATTTACACTGGGGCTCTTACAGTTATATCCACACTGGGTAGGAAACCAATCCATAAAAACACACAAAATTCATATACCCAACAGAAACCTAAATGGCAAAAGCGGATTGAGTCTGAGATTGACGAAATCCGCAAGCAGTTAGGTAGACTTACGCAGTACACTAAAAACAACACTTCATCAAAGCAGAACAAACGCCTCAGACAATTATTTAAGAAGATTAAAACACACACCAGACATGAGCAGCACAATCAACACATTACAGAATATATGGACACATTAAAACAAAAGTTAGCTGCAAAAACACAACGCCTGAAGAGATACAAAACATGCACTCAGCGCAAACAGCAGAACAAGTTATTCGCAAACAATGAGAAGACATTCTATAAGCAGTTAAACAAAGATTATACACAGACAAAAAACACTGGTCTGCCAACACAAACAGCCCTCCAACATTATTGGTCGTCTCTTTGGTCTGTCTCAGTTGAACATAATAGGGAAGCTAGCTGGATCAGGGAAGAGGAGCAATTAGCATCCACACTATCAAACATGCCTTATACTGACATAACAGCAGATGAACTCTCACAAGTCATTAAACGTACTCACAATTGGAAGGCTCCAGGTGTAGATAGGATTCAGAACTTTTGGTATAAGCGCTTCACCTGTTTGCATCTGGCCCTTGCAAAACAGATTTCCAACACTTTGCAAACACCACAGACATTGCCACATTTCCTCACACAAGGAATTACATACATGGTACCAAAGTCACATAACACTACAGATCCCACACAATATAGACCTATCACATGCTTGCCTACACTTTACAAAATAATAACTGCCTGTATCGCAAACAAAATTTATACACACATAGACACAAACAACATTCTCACTGAGCAACAAAAGGGATGCCGTAGAAACCACATGGGTTGTAAGGAGCAACTCCTGATAGACAGTGTGGTCCTACGGCAAACTCACAATAAACATCGACACCTCCATGCAACCTACATTGATTACAAAAAGGCCTTTGATAGTGTTCCACACTCATGGCTTTTATATACACTACGATTATATAAAATAAACCCTACACTTATCACTTTTTTAGAAAGTACAATGCTGCATTGGAGAACTACACTACACCTCACACTCAACAGTGAAACCATCACGACTGACAAAATACAGATAAACCGGGGCATCTTCCAGGGTGACTCACTGAGCCCACTCTGGTTTTGTCTTGCACTAAATGCACTTTCCAACAGACTGAATAGCACAACTTATGGCTACACAATTAAACATAATAAAAGCTGCCACTACACGCTCTCACACTTACTCTACATGGACGACATGAAAATCTACGCCTCCACACAAACACAATTGCACCAATTACTTGACATTACACAAACCTTTTCAAAAGACATACACATGCAGTTTGGGTTGGACAAATGCAAAACCATTCACATTGAAAATGGAGTACTCAGGGAAGGGGGCTTCACATTAGATGAACCAGATCACATTGCTGCTATGGAAAATGACGAATTTTACAAATATCTAGGATTTAAGCAAGCCAAGCATCTGGAGCACAAACACATAAAGAATACACTCACTAAACAATATCTTCATAGGCTAGAGACAATACTTAAAACGCACTTAAATTCCAGAAATTTAATCAAGGCCATCAATGCTTATGCCACGCCAATACTCTCCTACTCCTTTGGAGTCATACAGTGGACACACACAGATCTTGAGGGACTTGAAAGGAAACAACGTAAACTGCTTACAAAGCACAGAAAGCACCATCCACACGCAGCTATTGAAAGACTCACCCTGCCTCGTTCAGAGGGAGGCAGAGGTCTTATTGACATAACAGATCTACACCAGAAACAGACTCAGTCACTCAGAGAATTCTTTCACTCTAAACAACACACATCACCATTACACAAAGCAGTCTGCATGGCTGATACAAAATACACACCTCTGAATCTGAACAGCATGCAGAACACCCATAACATTCCTACAACATGCACTAAACTTCAATCATGGCTCGGAAAGCAACTCCACGGTAGACATCCTTCTGACCTCAACCAGCCACACGTCGACAAAAAAGCGTCGAACTTTTGGTTGAGTGAAGGGAGTCTCTTTGGGGAAACTGAAGGAACCATGATTGCCATACAAGACCAGATTATTAACACTAAAAGCTACAGAAAACATATTATCAAAGAATCGACTGACGGGTCTTGCAGGAAATGCCATATCGCAGAGGAAACCATCCAACACGTCATATCCAGTTGCAAAATACTCACGCAGACAGATTATTTGCACAGACATAACCAGGTAGCCAACATCATACATCAACATCTAGCTAAGATACACAAGCTAAGGGACATTCACACTCCTTACTATAAATATATCCCCGACACTGTCTTAGAGAACACCACACATAAACTATATTTTGACAGAGCTATAATCACTGACAAAACTATCCCTCATAACAGACCAGACATTACACTAGTAGATAAGCAAAACAAAGTGACTTACATAATTGATATTTCCATCCCCAATACACACAATTTACAAAAGACATACACTGACAAAATCACTAAATATACGGATCTTGCACACGAAATAAAACGCCTTTGGGGAGTTAACAGAGTACACATTGTTCCTATCATTCTTTCCGCCACTGGGATTATTCCACACTCGCTACACAAAGCTATCAACACTAAATTTAAACCCACACTTATACAAAACCTTACAGAAAGCCACAATTCTAAACACATGTCACATAGTAAGGAAATTCCTACACTCAAACATCAATACTCCCACGAGTGGATAACTTTCCCTCCCTCGCATTTGAGTCCCTTGGGCTTTGGCCCTCTTTTGGGTCCGCCTCTGGGATTGGCTTCCGGACTTGATCCGAGTTTGGTTTCTCCAAACAATGATAATAATAATAATAATAATAATAATAATAATAATAATAATAATAGGTAACAACAACAGGGAATAACCCACGAAATAAACTGGAAGGCCAAAGGACCAAAATGGGGTTATTTAAGAAATATAATAATAATTACAAAGATAAAAATTCAACAATAATAATAATTCAGTTCAAGTCAGTTCATGTACGGTGTTCACACAGCTAATTCAATCTTCATTCTAATGTCTGAGAGCGCACACAGATCTGAAGGTACATCAAAATTCGGGAATTTCCGCTTCAGTAACCGGAGAAAAACATTTTACACCCTATCCAGTTTACAAGACTGCATATTTGAACCCCCATTCTATAAAACAGAACAGTAGGACAAAATGGGTAAAACTAGACTCCGATAGAGCCGAACAGATGTAGAAGGGCACCGAAAATCGGCTCCATTGCGCACAATGATACCAAGAGCTCTGTAAGCCTTCAGACGAACAGTCAACATGGGAATTATAGGAAAGTGTGCTATCAACGGTTACGCCAAGATCACGGACACAAAGCTTGGCAACTTGTACATTTCCACAAACAGACTAGGAGAACTCGATAAAATTGGTCTTTTTTGTCATATTTGGTTGCATTAATTGCAATATCATTCTGTTCACACCAATGACATATACTATAAATTTCCTGCTGAAGCAGGTGAGCATTAAGACAATTATAATGTTACCCAAACGTTTCACCCCATCTGCATACATCAATATACGAGGTCTGTTCAAAAAATACGTAGACTGTTTGAATTGCGCGGGCCCTGTTGGTCCCAATCAAAATCGCTTGGTGTCGCCATCTTCTGACAGATCCGCTGATTACAAGGCAGTTTTTTGATTGCAAATATCAGTATTGGTTGATTAGCTACGCGGTTGTTTGTGAAGTGTGTTATTTTCGTTTGGCGGATTTTTAGAATGAGTGACTTGAACGAGCAAAGAGTTGCTGTGAAATTTTGTGTTAAACTCGGAAAAACTGCCACTGAAACTTTTGATATGCTCAAGACGGCTTACGGTGATGTTACTATGAAGCGTGCGACATGTTTTAAGTGGCATGCACGTTATAAAGATGGTCGTCAGTCAACTGCAGACGATGAGCGTCCTGGACGTCCTTCCACGTCAACTGACGACGCACACGTGGACAAAATCAACACCCTGGTTCGGGCAAATCGACGTCTGACCATCAGAGAGTTTGCTGAAGAGTGTGGGATAGCAGTTGGATCATGTCACGAGATTTTGACCGAAAAATTGAAGATGCACCGCGTTGCTGCGAAGTTTGTTCCACGCCTGATGACGGACGACCAAAAAGCCCATCGCGTCCAGGTTTGTCAGGAATTGCTTGAACGCTCAGAAGATGATGAAAACTTCTTGTCGAAGATCATAATAGGTGATGAATCTTGGGTGTACGGTTATGATATCGAAACAAAGGTTCAATCATCCCAGTGGGTGGGTGAGACCAAAAAAAGCTCGCCAAGTTCGTTCCAATGTGAAAGTGATGTTGATAGTTTTTTTTGATGCTCAGGGCGTAGTCCACCACGAGTACCTCCCCCAAGGCTCCACAGTGAACCAGATTTACTACATCGAAGTTCTCAAACGTCTGCGGGATGCTATCCGGCGGAAAAGGCCAGAAATGTGGACGAGTGGTGACTGGTTGTTTCATCACGACAACGCTCCAGCCCATTCAGCCCTCAGAACTCGAGAGTTTTTGGCCAAACACTCGATCACTGTTCTTCCTCACCCACCCTACTCACCTGACCTCGCTCCTTGTGACTTCTTCTTGTTTCCCAAACTCAAAAGACCTTTGAAAGGAAGGAGATTTGAGACGATTCCCGACATAAAGGCAAATGCGACGAAGGCGCTGAAGGACATCACAAAAGAAGCGTTCCAGGACTGTTTCCAAAAGTGGAAACACCGTTGGGATAAGTGTGTGCGTCGGGGAGGAGAGTACTTTGAAGGGGACCCAGATGTGTAACTTCTGAATAAAGTGTATTTTGTTTTATGACGTCAGTCTACGTATTTTTTGAACAGACCTCGTATGGGAGTTTCTAATCACCTCGGGGAGGTCAGCAGTGAAGATAACAAATAATAAAGGCCCTAGGACAGAACCCTGTAGAACACCACAGTGAGGCCTATTGGGCAATGATGAATGATGTCGTATAGATACAACAAACTATCGATCCAACAGGAAAGAGCGCATTATCCGAAGGAGTTCATCAACAATCCCATACGCACGCAATTTTTTAATTAGTAACTCATGATTGACTGAGTCGAACGCCTTTTGCATATCAAAGTAGACCACGTCAAGTTGCTGGCAGTGGTCAAGCATCATGAGCATGAGTGGTGAGAGATACAAAATTGCTCACAACGGAACGTCGGGGAATGAAACCATGTTAACACGCAGGAACATGAGGAAGGACATGTTGTAGAAGATATTTATGAATGATGTTGTCAAAGACTTTGGCAGTGGGTGGAAGGATAGAGATCGGCCTATAGCTAGCAATATCAGTCCGTTTGGCATAACCACCCTTAAAGGCAGGAACCACAACCGCACTCTTCCTTATTTTAGGATAGTGGCCAGCTTTTAGACACAAATTAAAGATGCGCCTAAGAGGAATAATTATGACATCTCGAAGGCCTTTGAGAATAAAGGAAGGTACCTCTCTCGGAGATTTGCAAGGCTTGGCCCGTAATCTATTAATGCCGTAGGCAACATCTCTATCAGTGAACTCCGTTAAGATGAGATTATCAATAGGGGGACAATAGGTAGACAGTTCTCCGAGAATGTGTGTTGAAAGAAGTAGAGACAGTTTCACTGAAATGTTGGGCAAAACAGTTACTAATATCCAGTCCATCAGTAATGGTAAGACCAGCAGAGGTAGTGATAGTAGTTATAGTATCGATCCTTTCTTTTGGAGTAGTAGTAAATCTGGTTATTTTTCTTATTACGGGAGTTATTCGTACATTCGCTACATGGTCTTACACTGCAAATATAAAAATAATTCTGTTAATGAATAGGTCATAGCGTAGCCACCGTATATGTAAACAGTAACAAAGACCCCAAGTATCAAATTTATTAAAGAAAAACTGATGGATTATTTAAACACGATGCCTCAGATGTTAAAATGTTACAATGCAGATGTTAAATGCGTTTAAATAAATAATAAATGAAAATAGGAAAGAAAAAGAAAATTCCAGTCTGAGATCGCGACGCTCTGAGCAATTAAGTCATTGTTGACTGTAATTTAGGCTCGTGGCTTAATTTTTCATTTATCATATTCACCCGGATGTACGACAATAATGAAAATCTTTATATATAAAAATTCAGGCTCAGGGTGCATCTGTAAATGTTCTAAAAACTTTTGAACCACTTATCCGATTGAGCTCATATTCGCACCATATGTTCGTTAGGTCCAGTGTAAGGTTTACATGTCCCCAAAGTGAGGGGTGAAGGGGTAAAAATCATATATCTTGGTTTATGTTTGTTTGTTTACTCAGGAGATGGCGCCAGCGTTTGTTTATCTTTTTTCATATAGACCTTTCCCTTAAAACCGAAACTGGACTAACTGCGCAGAAGCAGGACAGCAAAAAAGCTTCCGTTTTCCTCCGGATGTGAAGTAGAGTTTGCACATTTCAAGGCAGGAAACGCAAGTTTTTTGTTGTCCTGCTTCTGCGCAGTTACTCCAGTTTCGGTTTCAATGGAAAGGTCTATATAAAAATTCAGGGTGCGTCTGTAAATGTTCATAAAACTTTGAACCACTTATCCTTTCGAACTCATACTTGCACCAGATGTTCGTTAGGTTCAAGGTAAGGTTTACATGTGCCGAGTTTCAGGTTGGCCCAAAGGGGAAAGGGTAAAAATAATCTTTTGTTTGATCTGTCTGTTTGAAATGAGCCTACGATATGCGCGGACCAACAATGTATGTCATGTCCTACAATGCAGTGCAAAGTTTCTGCAACAATAGGCCATTAAAAATTACTTTGGCTATGGTCATGGACAGCGTTGCCAACATGGCATTATTTTTTTCATGCGCTTGTCCTTTGTTGGACATCTAAATACATAAAACAAAGTAGGGTTAGTTACACCATTTATAACTCAAGAACGGCTGGTTCGATTTTTTTGATCTCTGATTTGTTAGATTCGTCTCCGCCCCGAATAGCAGAATAACTATTAAAATATCGGTAAAATTCACGGAAAAGGGAGGGAAAGGGGGGGTTGAAAGTTTATTAACACATTAACTGGTGTTGCACTATTTACACTACATGATCAAAGGAGTTGGGACACCCCTGGGCCTGGACTGGGTTGGGTCCTGAGTTGGGACTGGACTGGGCCCGCTCATCAAGGTGGAGGGAAACCTCAATGCTGACGGCTACAGGACCTTTCTGTGGATAACGGGGCACTTCCAGCGCTGTGGGAACACTTCGGTGATGGGCCATTCCTCTTCCAGCACGACAATGCGCCTTGCCACAAAGCATGACCCATATCTGACTGGTTTGACGAGATGCGGGTTGAAGAACTGGACTGGCCCGCCCAGAGTCCTGATCTCAACCCCATCGAACATCTTTGGGACGAATTGGAACGACGTGTGAGATCCAGGATGGTTCGCCCTACATCTGTCCAGGAACTGACCATGACACTCCTCGAGATTGGAGGTCATTACCTGTGGACACATACCGTAAACTTGTGGACAGTATGCCATGTAGGGTGGAGGCAGTGATAGCAGCTCGGGGTGGTCCTACACACTACTGATTGAAGCTTTTTGCGGCTTTATGGTAGAGCAACAGGTGTCCCAACTCCTTTGATCATGTAGTATACTTAACACGTTAACTGGTGTGACACTACAAACGTAACATATTAACCTCTTTTAGGGAGGGGGGGTAACGAATTGTAGAGTAAATGAAAATAATGGAGAGTTAGCAGACTATTGAGAAACAGTGGAAAGGCGGCAGAGAAAGCAGCCCCTTCACTCGGTGCTATATCGATTTTTCCAGCACACTGCTTCAACTAAACAAGTGGTGAGTGACCCTGTGGGCGTCAATGCAAATGTGTCAACAGAAGGAACTGCGACTGCCAGATCACACCAAGTGATAAATGCACCTGTTTTGCTTCAAGACCTCGAGATTAAAGTGTGATTTCCAACAGTTTACGAATTAGAAAAATTGATGGAAAAATTCCGCGACCTGGATTCGAACCAGGAACCTCGACTGTCATGGTCGACGCTTCTATCAATTGGGCTATCACAGATACACATTATTGCACACACATTATTTCTCCGGCACTATGGTAAACTCGCTCAGCTATACACAACATTCCAACACGAACCGGAGAGAACTGTTAGAGGGCCATCCATTAGGAACATTTTAAAAGATTTTTTCGGGTTTTCTATATGAATTTTTACTGTTTTAATTCTAAGCTTTTTAATGTGTTAATTTTTACTGTGTATTCCCATTCAGATATTGCAAACTTTCATCAAAAAACAGCCCGAGCAACGCCGGGTATATCAGCTAGTACGTAGTATAAATTTTATGGCCAACACCATCACCAAATAATTAATTCGGTAAATTAATATTAGAAAATAAATTAAAAAAGACCCCCCTCTCCAAATACGAAAATAAAAACTCTAGTAAGTTCTGATAAAACAACCCAGATATTTTTCAAATAATTCGATAAAATAATGTATAAATTATAAAAATAATGTCCTCATTTGCGCTTTACTCTAGGAGTTTTGACTGGTGGGGTTTTTGCAGGATACTACTTCAAACAAATCACAATCAAACAGATCGCGACCTAGTATTACCTAAGATATACAGATCACGACAGTGTAAATACAGAATTCATTTATATGATACAAGACCCACTCAACTTATTTTTTTGCAATTTAGTAATCTTTTTTAATATATCAAATGTTTAAATCAGTTATTAATTAGTAATAATTTTGTAAATTCTTATACTTAGCGTTTCAATAAAATTAACTGATCATTGTTAAATATTTATGAATTAAAATAAATTTTATTAATTTCTAATAGTAATTAATAACTTCAGAGTAAAATGCTGCGAAATTATGGGTCAACAGTGGCGTCTTTAAGTGATGCTTCACTGCAGGGCGGATACGAAACGGTTGTTATGAATGAGTTGTTCATTTGGGTGTCTCTGAGGGATGCTTCTCTGCAGTGCACGCAGTGCTGGCAGTTACTAAAAGTCAACTTTGCCGAAGGGTATACTGCACGTCGCGTGGAAGCCAAACGGTTTATTGGAAAAAGGACGACTTCTATGCGGAACTCGACTGGAAGAGCGACGAGAAACAACGCCGCAGCGTCGGAAGACAGCAGACTGGAGCAAGTGGAGGAAAAACCTCGGCCACGTCGTAAACGCTGCAAGGAAAGTTCATTGAATTTGAAGCAAGATATTCCGCCACAGCCTGCACCATCAGCCCAAGTAAATTTCTTGACCCGTTTGGACGTAGAGTATGGCTGTGTTCGTAAATTGAGCGCTCCAAATGCGTTCGTAAATTCCCCGCCTCCCGACGTTAATAAATCTTGCTCTTCGAGAGCGCTCCCCGAGCTAGTGAGCGTAGTTTATTTTGGCTCAGTTTACGAACACGGTCTATTGGAGTCAGATATTCGTAGAAGAGGAGGCTTCTCGAGTCTTCGTTATGCAACGACAGCATTGGACCGGAGCATATCCACGAGGGCTATCGGCATTTACAATAGATAGCGTGGGATATCTGAAAGTACGCCATTGAAAGCTCGTGTCTTAAACTGTGAGTACTGAATACGTTATATATGCTTAAATTTCGGGATAAACTACGTGAGTTCAAAATAGCCGAGGCTTACTCCTCAGCCTATATTGTGTGCTAAATGTAAATTCTTTTGACAATCGTATATTGACGGGGCCATGTGGTCGTAGAGTGAAATTCTATTGCGGCACATGGAAAGTTTTCCCAATATTCTGAGAAATAGTGTGTGTTTCAAATTGCCAGTGAAATTAGTGAAGTTTTAAGCCGAGTGCAATTTATGTATTACAATATTAGCTTAGCTAACGAGTACGAGTGTGTAATTCGCAAAAGATATGTTTGTAAAATGTAATCATTTATAGTTATGGCTTAAATTACAATTTGAAGCAGTTAAACATATTTAATTACAATTGGGCATACTTGTGGTAGCAGAGGCTTTTTCTTTTTGCATGAACTGTGGACTTTAGTTTACTGATACACGTTAGATAAAATTGTTAGCCCAAAATTTTCAGCATTCAAAGAATGAAAAGAAATGTAAGAATGTATTTCATGAATGCTTGTGCATTATTTGTTAGATTATGAAAACATCTCATAATACGTTTATTTTGAGTGACTATTATTGGAAGTGTGCTATTATTTCAAGCTGATTTATGGTACTGTGGTTGTTGAACTATTGGACTCTTAACTATTGCAAATTTGAAGATAAATTGGAATTAGAAAGACTTTAGTAGTAGGTTATGACTGTGTTAGGCTAGTGAGCCTTTGACCCTTTAAATTAAGTTTTTGTTGGCATTCGCAACTGAATTCTGTAAGGGTAAGAATTATTGCTTACAATATTGATGTAGCAGCATGTTTATTTTTGTCATAACGTTTATGTACGACTTTGTTATTTTAATTATAGCTAGGCTGTTATTAAGATTTATTTGACTATTTGAATATTATTGCAATTTTCAACAGTAAGAGCTGTCTTTGCTTAGATGTAGTGTTGTGACAAATACTTTTTGAAAGTATTTGAAATACAAAATACAAAATATGTGGCTACAAATGTATTTTAAAATATTTCCAATACTTCCAGTCAAATGTATTTCAAATACAAAATACTAAATACGTATTTACAAATACAAAAAAATACTTTTAATTTATTTACGATTTTTTACAATTTTTCTTCAATAGCAGCAACTTTTCAAATTTGGCATCACTCAGACGGAAAATTTGCAATCCGGGCCCGTCGAAAATATACAATTTCTTTTATTATTTTTTAAAGATGTCGTTTATACAGGGTGTCTAGCAAAACGATTTCGTAAAAATTCCCTGACTTTTCTTGGTTGATCACGTTAGTTGAACCCATAACTATAAATTCATGAACTTATCTACAATGAATTTAAACGTTACCCATTCTAAAACTTATCTTGAAGAAAGAATTAGCAAAGAAACTACCTGTGGCATAGTACGAGTCATATTGTACGACCTCTTTCGCACGGCAAAGCACAACCGCAAGCAGTATTCAAGCAATGAACGAATTAACCAACTGCAATGAAATCAACAGAGGGTTTTTTGGTTGGGAATCGGAATCCCATAATCCCTCATTTGGAGTGGGAGTCGTTCTGATTGGCAGTACTGCTGATTGGGAAAATCGACTGGTCCAACACCAATTTGAGGGGCGGAATAGTCATTTAAAATTGAAAAAAGTATTTGAAATACAAGATACTTTGAAAATGTATTTGGAAATACTGTACCAAATACTGTAAAAATATTGTATTTGAAATACAAAATACTAAATACAATCAAATACCCTCAAATACTTTCAAATACTAAGTATTTCAAATACATCACAACCCTACTTAGATGTAAGCTAATGAATTAGAATAAGTAGATTTGTGTGCAAGAAACGTTTTTCCTGATTCAATTATTAATTTTATTTATTTCAATAAATTTTTCTCATTTGGTTCCCTGACTAAAATTGTTGGCTTGTCATTCAGTTACCCAGCATTTTCCGCACTTTCCACTGCGCATACAATTGGAACGTGACAGACTGCTTCCTCTGCCGCCTTTTCAGTGTTTCTCAATAGTCTGCTAACTCGCCATTGTCTCCAGTTATGCTCAGTTTTAAAGATTTTCAAGAAAATGTTAACTTCTAATAACTATCAATTCTAAGAAAAGCCCGAACGACAGGAATCCTATGTATTGTTCAAATTCCGACAACTTCTCACTGATTCTCAGAGGAGGAAGACCCTTCCAGCAGTTTGCTGACGAAAGTTGAAATTATGTTCAGGTAATTAGAAAGCCCGAAGAATATTACATTTTATAAGAGGATGGTCCTCAACGTAAGTTGTGTCCTCAGAATATTTTTGTTAATGAAATTTACATAATGATCGGTCTTGAGATTAATTTACATATCTTAATGAACGTTATGTGTACTATTTAATTGGTTGAATCTTGTATATTTTCTCTAATTTTTATATTTATTACCATATTAATTTTAAAAATCTGTGTTTCTAATTGCCATTCTTGATACAAACTCGACCGACTTATTGTTGCACAGACTTTGCCTTGCACTGTTGGTCATGAGATGTATATCGTTGGTCCATGAATATTATTGATGAGATATTTCTTAATAGTATGCCCTGCTATCAATTTGAATACTGATTATTATCAATAATTATTATTTTTCGAAAACTCATGTAGAAGATCAAGAATGCAAAATTTCATCAAGATCGGAATAAAATTTTAGATTTGTATAAGAAATACCAAACAAATTTTCTTCTTTATATACTGTAGATTTATTGTTGCGAGGAAAGTAGGCCTATAATGCTTATTAAATTATCTCACACCGATTTTTTTTTTCAGACAAAGCCAGGAATAAAAGGCGAAATCAGTCGGAATTCCGTGTTTTCTTTCCCGCTATGTACAGCAGGGCCTCCATCAACTTTATCAAGAAGGACAGTACTGAGAACTTTCCATTTCATAATGTTATTATACAAGGTGTTTACGAACTCTATATACATCTTTTAGGGGTGGCAGAGAACCTTATTTTGAATATATTTTGCCAATAAAATGGGGGTCGCAAATGAATCCTTGAAATATAAAAAAATTGTCAAACTTCATACATATAACGGCTGTCTGAGACTTCCTCATAATATTGTCCCTCTCGTATTTCTAGAAAACGGAGAAATCAGAAAACTTTATACTGATGGTCACAACGTTTTTAATAACCAAATACGTACTACCGTAAACCTTTATCACAAAAGAGCATGGAAAATCGTTTTATTTTGCACAATATCGTTTGCCAAAATATTTGCCTCTTCTGCCAAATGTGGAAAATAAAACGATTTTCATGGTCTTTTGCGCGTAAAAATGATGGGCAATGTCACTCCAGTGAGCAAAGTGACCCCGGTTTACGGTACAAGTTTGTAAAATGAGAGATGTTCAAACTGTTGACCATGAACAGAATGCATGCCTCACCATTGAATTTCAGACATAGCGAAATTCCTGCAGTGGGTCTTACATGATCACTTGCAAGCACAATTCGCGCTACCAGTTTCTCTTCCGAATCCACAGGAGTATCGTACACGATATTCCTCAAATGTCTCTAGAAAAAGAAATCTAAAGGATTTAGGGCTCATGATCAACTGTTTGAATACGAGGAGAAAGCAAACACCTTATTATTATTCTTTCCGAAAAAGACGCATATATACTTTCACTTTTCCAGATATGGTTTTTTATTCTTCATGGATGCTCATTTCGATCGCCATGCGATCTTCTTCAGCATGCGCGTATACAAATGTAACTGATTCCCCCCCATCCCATATATTCCTGAACTATAGCTGATTACCCCGCGTTGCCCGGGTATTTATTTATCCCAATCTTTTATTAGACGGGAGAAGAAAAGAATTCTATCTAAAGTGTAAATTCGAAGTAATTATTTTACATTTCTGAATGTAGGGGATTAGTTACATTTCTACACACGCATGCTGAAAATCGGATGGCGATCGAAATGAGCATCTAAGAAGAATAAAAAATTATATGTATAAAGTGAAAGTATATATCTGTCTCTTTCGTAAGTACCTTAAGTTTGCACATCTTTTGTAATTTTACAAGCATGTAACATTTGGTTATTAAACGTAATTTCACAAAAAGGATAGAGACAATATTATGAGGAAGACTCAGACAGCAGTTGTGCGTATGATGCTTGATTGGTTTAGTTTGTTTGGTATTAACGTCCCTTTCAACTGCTATGGTCATTTCAGGATGGCGTTATAGGGGCCGCAAATTTTGCCTCGCAAGGATTCTTTAACGTGCAGCAGGCAAACAACTACACGGGACCAACGGCTTTACTTCTCTTCCGAAGGAAGTGCATGACATCAGGATTTTCCCCCTGAAAAAATCCTCTTCGTCCTCGGCCGGGATCGAACCCGCGTCCTCGGGGTATGATGCTTGACTATTTTATTATACAAGGTGATTATAATTAAAGTCCCTTTGTAAAAATGCTATAAAAAAACAACCATGAGTCCGAATGACTTCAAATTTGGACTGAGCATTCTTGAAGAAGGGGCATTTGATATGGATAAGAAAAAAAATAGTTCCAAAATTTATCACTAGATGGCGCTGTGTACTGTACTGTATAATTAAAAAAAAATCATGTTTAACTTGTTTTAGTGTCAATTGCATTCCTTGACCAACTTTAATGTAAAAACATCATGCCATAAACAACTCATGCCAAAGCCGTCGTATTTCAATTCAAAATGTCACTTCTAGCTGAATCCGCTTCCGTTATGCCGCTTACAGCGCCATCTAGTGATAAATTTTGGAACTATTTTTTTCTTATCCCATATCAAATGCCCCTTCTTCAAGAATGCTCAGTCCAAATTTGAAGTCATTCGGACTCATGGTTGTTTTTTTATAGCATTTTTACAAAGGGACTTTAATTATAATCACCTTGTATATCAAGGATTCATTTGCGACCCCCAGTTTATGGCAAAATATATTCAAAATAAGGTCCTCTACCACTCCAAAGAGTTTGTACACAGAATTCGTAAATACCCTGTATAATATTTTTTAGGGTATTACATTTCGTGATAATAGAAACTGAACAACGTCGCCTTTCTAACATCCAAATTAAAAATATTATTCGGAATGTTATCTATATTTATAAATCTAAAATAGGTTTATACACTGCTCACCTATCGTTCTGCGTTTCTTTAGAATATTTAAAAATTAATTACATTCAACCTTGCCCTGATTTTTATCCTCCGATAATTAAGAAAAAAATACGAAAAAGTCTTCATTTCTTACATGGCTCTAAAATTGTGGAGGAATCTTTCATTATTAAGGGGAAATAACAAAAAAAAAACAAACAATCCTTCACGCAAGGCCTGCTTCACGCATGATTTACACTAACTCAGAAGATTTTTATGACATTTTTAACATAAGACATTAATTTTTATCCTTTTTTTTACTCTGTATTTTCTTTCTATTTTATTCCTTTTGGACCATTTAATGAAGCTATTCCACAGGATAGCTACAGTATATGAGAATCTTTATAATTATTCATTTTAAAAAACCTGCTCCTATACAAGAGGGCTTCCATATCCTTATACTTAAATTGAAACCATTTAGTGGTGGGTCTTTTTGTTGAGATTATGAAAAGACTATTAAAAAGTCATTTCTTTCTTTTCTATTATCTAAATCTAAAATTTATATTACATCATTTGCACTATTTTCTAAACTTTAAGAATATCTTAATAGAGAATATTTTTGAATTAAGATGGATTTCAAATAATTATTTAATTAAAAATTTATTTATTGAAAAAAGAAAAGATTATCCATTAAATACCTATGCACGTTAAGGATGGGGGATAGTGTTGAGTGGAGAAGGGGGTTTTTGATCAAGTGTGGAGAAGGGGGGAGAGTTTTTGAGATATTATGAACTCAAAAAACACAAAAAAAAATCATCAAAATACCTGCAATTATCTAAACATTAAAGCCCAAAAGAAAATATGCTTTAACTGTGAGGAATATGCATCACAATGCAAAATTTCTCCATGATTTCTTTAGCTCGTGTGGCACTAAACTGCATTTTACGCGAAGTAAGCACTGCTGGAGAAGACGCTGAATGAATACATGAAAATGAAATAGACGAGACAAACTCTCACCTGGGAACTTCACGAAGTGATAATAAAATTCCGAACCGAAACTAATCTGGATAACTAATATGGTCCAATAATATATCGATTATAAAAATATTACGCGCCGAGGTTGATATTCAAAGATTTCATAGGCACATTAAAAATACATTTACAAAGTATAGAGGAAATTCCCGAAACAGTCGAATAAGTATAGAAGAAAAGGTGCTAAAGTCATAAAAGTCAAGGCTATCTATGGGAAAGTGCCCCTGCCCGAATGAATAAAAGTATTCCCAGCGCCCCTAGTATAAGCGCTGAGAAATTATGGAAACTAACTTTTAAATCATGATAGATAAAGAAAAAGTTCCAATTACAAAGTTGTAGAACAGTTCACCGATTTAGTAGAAACCCGCTCTTTATAAAATGACAACAACAAGAAAAAAACTATAACTCGTAAAATAGGAGAGAAAAATCCATGTATGGGGCATCTTGATACCGTACATTGTAATATTAGTGTGTGGAAAAATAAACGCACGAGATCGTTCCTATTTAATACTTGGTACAATGGAAGATTAAATAAAATTAAGCAAAACAATCAATAAATTTCAACATTTCAGGCGTTCGAAACATAGGGAGGAAAGGATGTCGAAGTAATTTTTCAGTCACCACTAGCGATGACGCATAGCTACACGGTTCAACCCTGCATAATGCTGATGGAGATCTGTTTTTGCCTATGAAAGCAAGATAAAACGTTAGGTCCAAGAGTCAAAGAGAATATTTTTCTGGCCGAATATATTCAAATTGAGAACTCTGGTTCAGGAAAAGTGACCAAAGTAATTATCAAAAATTGGTTCGCAGGTACAAGTGAGAAATGAAACAACCCGCCTCCTTTATTCTTATTCAAGCCAAAATAATGAAAAATTCATCGCGACTGTTACAAAATCGAACGGAAAATGAGTCGAGATTCTCATAATTCCCCCTGAAACAACCTCAATATTTTTGCATTCCTTCTTTGGAAAAAATTCTAAAATTTTATTCCAGATTAAGTGTTGGTGGAGCAACAAGACGTCGAATCACATCACAGGAATAAAATATTAAAGATTCAATCACTTATACATAATCAATTTTCTTCTACTAGATTCAAGATCATGCATATATTTTAAGAGCGTCTATCTCGAAGTACAACAAATTTCTATGTCACCTATTCAATTTTGCTTTGATAGGGATTTAAGACCTTGTAATTTTTGTCAAAAACACAAATTCATTAGATGTACTTTGTGTAAAATTGGCTTACGTTTGGCCATTTCTACTCTTTTTAGCATTATTGTAAAGATTTCAAAGAATAAATTTTGTATCAGAAATTACCAAAAAAATCGATATACCGTTTGTAAAAATCGGTATGTGCGGGAGAGGATTATCGAAGTGGTATTTAGTGATTGTTTTGTTTTATTTTACATTCTATTTTATTGAATCTTTAACGGTGGCAGGTATTAAATAGAAACGATTTTGCGCGTTTGTTGTGAATACTCCAACGTGCGGTATCCAGAAGATGTCCCATATGTCCCATACATGGAAATTTATCCACGGTTTTACAAGTTTTATGCTTTAATTTTAATTCAAAGAGTGGATTTCTTCTTAATCGGTGACGTTCTACAACTTTGTACTTGGAACTTTTTCTCTGTCTAATATTGTTCAAAAGTTAGTTAAAACAAAAATTAAGCAAAAACCGTGGAATGGAACAACGAAAATGTGGGACCTCTAATCCACAAGGAGAAATGAAATACCGGATACGTATTTCGGCTACCAAGTAGCCATCTTCAGCGGTGTGGAGACAAAGTAATTCAATCGGGGACGGTCACTTTCCTGTAGATAGATCTAATTTTTCTTTTAGTGTTTTCTAAAATTATTCGACTGTTTCGGGAATTTCTTCCACACCCTGCATATGTATTTTTAGTATGCCTATGAAATCTTTGAATATGAACCTTGGCACGTAATATTTTTATAATCGATATAGTATTGGACATAGATGTTATCTATATTAGTTTCAGTTTGGAATTTTATTCAGTCAGGATAAAGAATCACTCCGTGAGATTTCTTAGTCAAGATAATGAACGGATATAAATGAGAGAAGGACGAGACACAAACATCCTTGAATACAATAAATAACAGTTATTAATTAAAAAATAAAAAATAAATAAATAATTAATAAATAATAAATAAAATCAAAATAAAAAGCTGACGTTTCAGATAGAAACTACCCTTTATCAAAGCAAAAAGGATAGTCTTTATCCGAAACGTCAGCTTTTTATTTTTATTTTATATATTATTTATTATTTATTAATTATTTTTAATTATTATGTATTTATTTTTTATTTTTTATTTTTAATTAATAACTATTATTTAGTCAGGATAAGGAATTGCCAGTTCTGATTCCAATTGAAATCTATATACCGGGTGTTCAATTTATCTGAAGACATTGAAATATCTCGAGAACCACACATCGGATCAAAAAAAGTGTGGAATGAAAAATGTTCGTCTCGAAAGGGGACATCTAATGATACCAAACTCGACTCCCCACCCCCACCCCCTGGAGGTAGGGGAGGGAGGAGTTAAAAAATTTAAATGGGAACCCCCATTTTTTATTGCAGATTCGGATTCTCCAGAAAAAATTACCCCAATTTGACCATGGCCTACGAGATAGTAAATTGACCTACGATTCGAGTCATTTCGGTCACAGATGGCGCTGTAATCGACAAAAATCAAAATGGGTAAAAAATCGTTGAAAAATGGCGATATCTCAAGAA
>JAHWFO010081257.1:3796-21747 GCA_023313115.1 Rhysida immarginata | reverse complement strand
TGGACTTAGTCAAAATTTCGGCTCGTGTGGTTGCTCGAGCTGTGTTCCGTTCTGTGTCTGATGAGCCAAAGACCCACTCGACAATGGCCGGTCGCCAGCCCGGCGGACGAGAGTAAGGGGGAGCCGCTCTGTGAGAGCAGGAGCAACCAGCCGATTAATTATTAGAGCTCCAGAGCGCTCCGGAGCACGCCAGAGTAGCCAGCAGAATTCGCCATAATTGATGTGTGTAGATTCCGAAAATCATTTTATATTTGAGATTTATGTTAATCAAAATGCTCAAACGTAGACATGTTTTGCGCGTACAGTAGGCTGTACAAAGTTCCGAATGCCTATGGGTATGGTCCCAACATTGTTCAGACCGCGAATTTGGAAGGATATCACCAGCTTTTAATAAAATTAAAAAATTATACATAAAATTAATTTGATTATTAGTTGAATTAGTGTCTAAAAATAATTTGAAACAAATAATTTATTTATTTTTTAAAAGATAGAAACCAAATTAAGAAAATGACAAATATACTTTTTAATTTCACTGAACAATTGTAGGAGTTCTTAAAACGGCAGAAGATATTTTAAATTATCTGGCTGATGGATCAGATATAGAAATATCAGATGATGAGGATCCGGAAGAGGAGCAATGGGAAGAATTACTTGCAGTAGTGGACCTGCAAAGAGATGAAGATTTTGCAGAGGAGGAGCAGGAAGATGAAGATATTGCACAACACGTCTTTCCTGAAATTCCTGTTAGTATCGTGGACTCTGATTCATCAGACGATGAAACATTAGCAGAAATAGCGAGGAAAAAGAGAAAGTTGACTGCAGCTGAACGCCGTCGCAAGACATGGAAAAAAAAAGGACCTTTCAGCCATCAGTCACCTCAACTGATGATGAACTTGTAGAGTTACATGAGTCATGGAGCCCCATCGACTATTTTTCCGAATATTTCGACGATGAAGTATTTGAGAATTTAACATTCTGCACAAACTTCAGGATGACAGAAGAGTTGGGTGGTCAAGTCTCAAAAAAACAAACCAATAAAGAAGAAATTAAGCAATTCTTTGGAATAACCCTTCTGATGTCATGTCTGAAGTTCCCAAGAATGCGACTCTATTGGAGTCAGTGGTAAGAATCCCAGCTATTGCAGATGTAATGACAAGGGAGCGTTTTTTCTTTCTCCGTACGAGGCTGAAAGTGATAATTGATAAAGATATCGCCGAGGAAGAAAAGAAAGCAAACAAGCTATGGAAAGTAACACCCCTAATAGAAAAAGTGGGAAGTGTGTGCCACAAACTACCCAAAACGCAAAAAATGAGTATCGACGAACAGATGATTCCTTTTGGCAGTATATCCCAAACAAGCCAAATCCTGTGGGAATCAAAGTTTTTGTCCTAGCGACCCCGACTGGAAAAATTGTTGATTTCCATGTCTACCAGGGAAAATTAACTTATAGTAACATGAAGGAGTCGGAAAACTTCGGAGTTGGAAGCCTTCCTGTACTGAAGCTGGTTAAGGACTTGAAACCAGGGCATTTTTTGTATTTTGACCGCTTTTTTACAAGCATACCACTGATGGACGAGCTTTTGAAAAGAAAACTGCATTCTACAGGGATAATTATGGCAAACAGGATGCCTCAAGAATTAAAAACATTGATACCATCTGACAAAGAAATGTTGAAAAATGAGCGGGGTGACTATGCACAATTGGTTGACGGTGATGAATCCAAAGCTCTTATCAAATGGATGGATAACAAGGCTGTCCACGTCATGTCAACTGTCCACTCTGCTGAACCCACAGATGAGTGTCGAAGATGGTCACGAAAGGACGGTGCGTTCATTACGATTCCACGACCACTGGCAGTGAAGGAATATAACACCAATATGGGTGGAGTGGATTTGTGTGACCGAATGCTCTCTTTTTATCCTAGCAGAGCCAGAACTAAAAAATGGACGATTCGCTTCATCATGCATATGATGGACTTTGCTGTAGTGAACTCTTGGTGTCAATATCGGGATGAGAAAAGAGCAAACAATGTACCCTCCAAGGAGTTACTGGATTCCTTTGAATTTCGATTGCAAATAGCCTTATCCCTTGCAGTAGGACCAAGACTCAGAAAAACAAGATCACGTACAGCAACTCCAGAACCATCACCATCGTCACAACCAGCATTATCATCACAACCATCAACCACCTTTGATACGATTACATTTCACCGGAGAGCAAAACCAAGCACCCCTCTGCCAACACAGTTACAACGAACACGAAATGCAGAACACATGCCAGAGATTCCCACGGACGTTATTACAAAAGCGCTTCCAAGATGCAGGAATCCTGGGTGTTCAATGCATAGTAGAATTCGTTGCAGAACTTGTGGTGTTTTTCTTTGCTTAGTTGCTACAAGAAACTGTTTTGCGGAATTTCATTCCTAACTTTTGCTTTTTCATATTTGATTGTTTTTTTAATCATAACAATTTTAATCATTTGTAACTGCTTTTAAAGTATTTATAAAAATATTCTTTAAATAAACATTGTAAAACAGAAATCGGTAGTAATCATTACATTACTATTACTAAAAAATTTATTATTACAGAAAAATTTATTTGTTTTGTCCGAAAAAAAACGCATTATTGCATGAATTGTTGCATGAAAATGAGTTTCGCGTGGTAAATTTTGAATACCATTGTTGTAGCCTTTGGTTTTGCTCTTAACCTGCTGATTATTGGTGAAAAAACGATTGATTATGCTTACATAAATATCCAAACGGGATAGCCTACTTACCACTCATTTCCTACATAACATTGTTCACGTACAGAACGAATGTACAGTATACTGTACATGCAGTATCTATGCAACAATGCTTTTGATTAACCAAAAAAATTTTTTTCTGCATTTAGCATGGTCAGAATAAATTGAATATCACAAAAAAATTAATTCCAAAATGCAGATTTACCTCGGGTCTGAGGAGGGTATACTAGCATCTTTTTGGTGAAAAATTAGTCGATATAAATATCTTAGAACTCGATAAAACGGATAAAATCGATGAGATTTGTCACTAATGTTATTCCTATGTAAAAAGAAAACGTTAATTCCTCGGTAAAAATTGCAGCTAAAATCTTAAATTTAATTTTCGTACATAGATTAGAAGTTCTAGCACTTACTGATTACAAAAAGTTGTCCAAAAAAATTCTTAGAACTCGAAAAATAGCGTTTGAAAATTTGCTCTCGAAAAAAAAATTGAACAGGGCTTCGCCGTATATTCAATGAAAACATTCTATTTGGCACGCATTTCTATTGTTTACATTTCATTTTTCATTGTTGAAACGATTTTAGAGGAAAAAAGAATTTTATCTTAGCACGTGATTTTCTCTATAGCAAATCATAGAGAAAATTCTTTTTCTGGTGATTATTCCTCGATGGCTTGATCGATTTTTCTGAAAATACTCCAAAACCATCTATGACCTAATAGGATTAATTGAGCAAAATTTGGTTGAAATCGGTCAACCGGTGTCGCTCCCTATGAATGAAAAAATTCTTTTGGTTTAGAGACCGATCTCACCTTTCAATAATCATCAATCACGTGCAACCACCACGCGTACCATCTCAACAACGTTTAGAGCACGTGCAGAGCCGAACCAAAGTGCTCAGCCAACGCCTCCTATAAAGAAAGCCTCAGCACTGAAACGTCATACATTGTTACATCATCATACTTCGTCCTTTGTTAACCGCATTTCAACCAATAATAAGCTCTAAATTTGGTCGACTTATGATGATGTAACAATGTATGACGTTTCAGTGCGGAGGCTGTCTTTATAGGAGGCGTTGGCTCAGCCATGACCACCGAGAGAGAAGGCCTCCGCAATGAAACCGAATACATTGTTGCATCACATAGATAGTGCATTGTTATTCGTATTTCTACCAATAATAAGCCCTGAATTTGCACTATCTATGATGATGTAACAATGTATTCAGTTTCATTGCGGAGGCCTTCTCTCTCGGTGGTCACGGCTCAGCACGCATTTGCCCCAATGCAAGGATAATTCGTCTCTTTCAGCAATTCACTACACGCACTCTCTCTATTTCAACGCAATGCATTGTTGGATGCGGACGGACGGACGGACGGATAGCTGACAAACCGATCACATAAGCACATTTTCGTAGAATGCTTCTGGAAATTTATTTTTGTATTATTAAAGTTATAGCATTGTATAACTGCCAAATTTCTCATTTCTTTCTCGCCCATTTTCTCAAAATCTTTCAAGATGAAAAAGGTGTGATTAAAAATTGTTTTTAGACTAATGTGGTGTTACTCTACAGGGTAGCATTCAGAAAATTTTTTCTGTCTTTAATAGTTTTCGAGTTAGCAAATGGATGACCTTAAATTTGGGGGTCAAAGTCAAATTTAAGTTCGGCAATGAATTTCCCCACCCCCCCTATTACCTAGTAATCACACCCATCAGATCTCGTCTGCCTAGCAGACTTCAGATATCTGCCATCTTACCAGATTTTTTGGACACACTATACATAATAGGCCAGATGCTTAACTCAGCACTGTTGTTTTTAGGAAAACCAAGGCAGATAGGAAAGATGCGGCCATGTTTTTGACTGATGTTGTGGGGGAATGTGATTGGTTGGTTGGAATTTTAGGGCGTCGGCTGCTATTGCCATTTTGCGCCCGACAGAAAGTTTCAAAACCTAGTTTATGAACCCCATAGGTTAAAAAAAAAATTAGATGAAAAACATTCATAAAAACGTGAATGACAAAGATGGAGAAACAATAAATAATATGACTGAGGATTTTAAAATCATTAATAACTCTAAAACCAGACATTTTTTCCCAGGGTTCTCCCATAATATGACATATTAATATAGGGCAGTGCAAATCATTAGTGTGTAAAGGGCACTAAATAAAATAAAGTAAAACATATGCTTAATGGTCAGATATATACAATGCAAAAACAATAAAAGGATAACTATATGAATTTAAAAACATGAATAATTTTTAAAAATAGAAACACTTTTTTAAAAATCACAGGGTTGTTCCCCAATAAAAAATCTAATGAATAATTCAGCCCTAATGAGCATCGTAAATTAGTGTGTAAAGGGCACTGTATAAGAATATGTTTAATAGTCAGCCTTGCTCCACAGGAGCACAATGGAGCTGGGTCCTTTCTTAATAAATAGCCGTGAGTAAGACGACTGTGACCAATCCTAAGCCGAGTAAGAACAACATCTTCTCGCCTGTTTGTTAGACAAGGTATGGACCACGGTGTGATGGCACGCTTTATTTATTCATACAATTTATTCGCTGGGTTAAGAGGCCAAGATTCCTGACAAGAAGATAAGAGTCTCTTGTAGATGACCGGGAACAAATGTTCGGGGATTGAGAGTAGCTCCGAGATAGCTAAATGAGTAATAGCGTCTTTTGCCGCCTTGTTGACCCGTTCATTTTGCTGGATACCCATATGGCTAGGGATCCAAACAAAATAAATTCTGGTATCTTGGATATCCAGGTAATAAAGATATTCCTGGATTCTTATAACAAAAGGGTTGTCTGTATTGAATGACTCCAAGGATTGCAAGGCGCTCAGGGAATCTGAGAAAATCCAAAAGTTGGTATTTGGATAATTAAAAGAGAACTCTAACGCTCTGGCTATGGCTAACAATTCCGCAGAGAAAATGGAAAATTCGTTTGGCACATGATAGGAAAATACCAAATTATCTATAAGGAACGCACAGCCAACTCCGTCCTCTGATTTGGATCCATCTGTGGAAGCCATCAGGGAGGGATTCTAAAAAATTCCTAAAAAGTGCCTTAATTTCAGGTTCCATAAAATTATATTTTTTCCCAGCAAACAAGTTGTAATTTATATCTGGTTGGGGGAGAATCCACTGTGGAACATCTCTGACCTCTCGGCTATGGATGACCGGAAATGAAAGGTTCAGGCTCTCCAAAAGATTTTTGAGCATATTGTTTATGCTTCTAAAGGTAAGAGGGGGAGGAATACTAGTTTATCATATAAACAGGCAAAAGCTGGGTGCAGACTTTCACCATATATACGAAGAGCATATTTAAGGAGGAGTTTGGCTCTTCTAAACCATAATGGGGGCTCAGAAGCCTCCACATAAAGGCTCTCTACCGGACTTGTACGGAAAGCTCCTGTGGCAATTCTTATGCCTAGATTATGAATGGGATCTAACAGCTTCAAGGTGCTCTTTGAAGCAGAGGCATATAAAATGCTTCCATAGTCTAGTTTAGATCTAACTGGTTGGTTGGTTGGTTGAAATTTTAGGGCGTCGGCTACTATGGCCATTTTGCGCCCGACAGAAAGATTAAAAACCCACAGTTTATGGGCCAAAAGTTTAAAAATTCAGATGGAGAAAACAAAAAACATAAAAACGTGAATGACAAAGATGGAAAAACAATAAAAATTATGACTGAGATTTTAAAAACCATAATAAATTTAAAAAACCGACATTTTCCTCCAGGGTTTTCCCGTAATAAGAAATATTTGTATAGGTTCTGAGTAAATCATTAGTGTGTAAATGGCACTAACTGACTATAAAATATATGATTAAAATCTATTTTCTTATAAGATGTCCCCTAATAAAAACTGATGAATATGATTAGCGTGTAAATGGCACTAAATGAAACTTATATTTGATGGTCAAATATATATAATGCAAAAGCAATAAAAAGATGACTATATGAATTTAAAAACATGAATAATTTTTAAAAACAAAAATACTTTTTTAAAAATCATAGGGTTATTCCCCAACAAAAACTCAAGTGAATAATTCAGCCCTAATGAGCGTCGTAATTTAGTGTGTAAAGGGCACTGAATAAGAATATGCTTAATAGTTAGCATTGCTCCACAAGAACACAATGGAGCTGGTTCTTTTTTTAGTAAATGGATGTGAGTAAGACGGCTGTGACCAATCCTAAGCCGAGTAAGAACGACATCTTCTCGCCTGTTTGTTAGACAAGGTAATGACCACGGTGTGATGGAACGCTTGATTTCAAAAAGTTTATTAGCTGGGTTAAGAGGCCAAGACTCCTGCCAAGAAGATTTGAGTTTCTTGGAAATCACCGGATGTAAATGCTCGGGGATTGACAGCAATTCAGAGATCGGTAACTGTGTAATAGCGTGTTTTGCCGCCTTATCGACTCGTTCATTTTGCTGGATACCCATGTGACTAGGGATCCAGACAAAATGAATTTTGGTACCTTGGGAATCCAGGAAATGAAGGTATTCCTGGATTCTTTTGACAAAAGGATTTTCAGAGTTGAAAGATTCCAACGATTGCAAAGCGCTCAGAGAATCAGAGAATATCCAGAAGTTGGAATTTGGATATTGAAAACAGAACTCTAACGCTTTGGCTAACGCAACCAATTCCGCTGAGAAGATGGAAAACTCGTTTGGCAAATGATAGGAGAATATAGTGTTATCTATAAGGAAAGCACAGCCAACCCCGTCTTCTGATTTGGACCCATCTGTATATATGTGGAAGCCATCAGGAAGGGTTTCTAAAAAAACCTTAAAAAGTGCGTTAATTTCGACTTCCAAAAAATTTGATTTTTTCCCCCCGAATAAATTGTAATTTACATCTGGTTGGGGAAGAATCCACTGAGGGACATCTCTGACCTCTCGGCTATGCATGGCTGGAAATGAGAGGTTCAGGCTCACCAAAAGATTCTGGAACCAATTGTTGATGCTTCTATAAGTGTGATGGGGAGGGATTCTAGGTTTGCCAAATAGACAGGCAAAAGCTGGGTGCTGACTTTCACCATATATGCGAAGAGCATATTTCAGGAGGAGTTTGGCTCTTCTTAACCATAACGGGGGTTCAGAAGCATCTACATAAAGGCTCTCTACCGGACTTGTTCGGAACGCTCCTATGGCAATTCTTATGCCTAGATTGTGAACGGGGTCTAACAGCTTCAAAGTACTTTTTGAAGCAGATGCATACACAATACTTCCGTAGTCCAATTTAGATCTAACTAGAGAGCCGTATAAAAAAAGAAGCATCTTTCTATCCGCACCCCATTTGGTAGCGGAAATGGAACGCAAAACATTCATGGCTTGTAAGCATCTCGCTTTTAAATTACGAATATGTGGGAGCCATGATAATTTTCTATCAAATGTTAGACCCAAGAATTTATGTGAGTCCACCACTGAAATAGGGGATCCATAAAGTGTAAGGTCCGGGTCTGGATGGAGACCTCTCAAAAAACAAAAGTGAACGGCCCTTGTTTTTTGGGGTGAAAATTTAAATCCTACTTCGTTGCTCCAGGTTACAAGCTTGTTGATGGCCAGTTGCAGTTGACGCTCAATAAAGAACATTGAGGACCCTCGACAGTAGATGGCAATATCGTCAACGTACAGGGAATA
The DNA here is from genome assembly GCA_023313115.1 of Rhysida immarginata. NCBI lineage: Eukaryota > Metazoa > Arthropoda > Chilopoda > Scolopendromorpha > Scolopendridae > Rhysida > Rhysida immarginata. Next base: position 13,360 of record JAHWFO010081257.1, on the reverse strand, counting down.
GTTCACAGTAGATGGAAGTTGTAAACAAGCCTCATTAATAGCAATGAGGAAAAGGAAAGGACTCAGCACACATCCCTGTGGGACACCATTATCCTGTGTAAAAGGGTCTGAGTGTGTTGACCCAACGCGAACTCGGAATGTTCTATTCGCCATGAAATTACACAGGAAAGAGGGAAGGTGTCCTGTAAGGCCGTATTTATGCAAAAGTATTGCTATTCCATGCCTCCAAGTTGTATCGTAGGCTTTTTCCAGATCGAAGAAAACCCCTACGACATGTTGTCTATGTCTCTGCGCTAGATGAATCTCATGCTCCAACCGAAGAAGGTGATCAACAGTTGAGCGGGATTTGCGGAAACCGCACTGAAACCTAGACAGCAGGTGGTTTTTTTCCAGGTACCACATAAATCGGACAGAGACCATCCTTTCCAAGACTTTGCATAGACAACTGGTTAGCGCAATTGGTCGATAGTTTGAAGGACAAGAGTGATCTTTATTTGGTTTTGGAATAGCAATAACAATTGCTTCTCTCCACGAAGTTGGAATCTCTCCTAATGACCAAATGTAGTTATATAAAGCGAGCAGATGAGCATAAGCTTCTCTCGTGAGATGTTTCAGGAAAGCGTATAAGATTCCATCTGGGCCTGGTGCAGAATCTCTGGAACAACGAAGGGCAAAATGTAGGTCCCGCGAAGTAAACGGGAGATTGTATTTCTCGAGGTTTCGAGATTTAAAGTTTATAACTTGCGATTCTTCAATACGTTTTTGTCTTTGAAAGGAGGCTGAGTCATGTTTTATTTGTGAAACCTCAGCAAATGTCCTTCCGAGGATATTAGCTACCTCCTTCGGGTGAAAGTGCGTATGCCCATTTACAGTGAGAGAAGGGAGTTTATCCGGGAGTCTTTTTCTGTTTATTTTCCTAATCATGTTCCATACAGTTTGAAGAGGGGTGTTCCTATTTATGGAGGAAATATAATCCCTCCAACAGAGTTTTTTATTTGTGGAGATGATTAGTTTACAACTGGCCCTTTTCTGTTTATAAGTGATAAGATTCTCGAGATTTGGTTGTGCGGAGAAAATGCGGAGAGCTCTCTTACGTTCTCGAACCGCTAGGGCACATTCTTCATTCCACCATGGCACTGGTATTTTCGTGGAAGAGGATCGACATTTTGGAACGGATTGTTCTGCCGCATGGAGGATGCGGGAAGTGAAATCCTCTACAGCCTCATCTACAGACGGAAAGGGTGTTTTATTCTCAAACTGCAGATGGGATTGGAAGACCTGCCAGTCTGCTTTATACAATTTCCAACGTGGTAGAGGGTTGGAAAAAGTAGAAGAACTCAGGGAAATACTTATCGGGAAATGATCACTACCATGTAAATCTGAGAAAACGTTCCAGGCTAAATTGGGTGTGAAAGATGAAGAGGATATAGATAGATCGATGCATGACACAGAGCCGTTGGCTGAGTGGAGAAATGTTGAAGAGCCATCGTTTAATAAATTGATGTTAAAAGCATTCAGAACTTTCTCTATCATATATCCTCTTTCAGAGAGCTTTCTAGACCCCCAAATGGGATTATGGGCGTTAAAATCACCCAGAATAAGGAAGGGATTTGGCAATTCACAAAGCAAGGATGATAAAGAATTTTCATCTGTATATTGATCCGGAGGTAGATACAGTGAGCATACAGTTAGAGGTGAGAGATCTTTGAATAAGACTCTAACTGCTACCGCCTGGAGATTAGATGTTAAATTAATGGTAGTAAAAGGCAAAGATCTTTGGACTAAGATGGCAACACCACCACAGGCTTTATTTCCCGATGTATAATCCTTCCTAATAAAATTAAACCCTTTTAGGGTAGGAGACTGGGATGGCAAAAGGAAAGTTTCTTGCAAAGCCAATAAGGAGAAGGAGAACTTATTGACTAAGAGCTTGAGGTCTTCTAATCGACAAAAGAATCCATTAAGGTTCCATTGTAACAGTGCCATGATGGAGGTTTAAGATGAAAGTTTAAACTCCCGGGATAACTCCATCTCCTCAGTAGGAGACACGTCTAAGTTTAAAGGGAAGTCTGGCCCTCCCCCCAGAACTGGAGAATTTGGCGTAGAAACTACTATACGCTTTTTGGAGGGGTCAGAGGAAGGTGACACCTCTGACGAGCGTTTCTTGCCCTCTTCCCTTTCCGAAGTTTTTGGAGGGGTTCCAGGTGGTGTAACCGATTTCGAAGTCCGACTAGTGCTAGCAGATGGTCCTGTGGAGGTGGAAGTTCCACAGGAAAAGTCTGCAATACTTAAATCAGTCATTGTTCCAATAGACTTAACAGAAGTACGACTCTTAACCACTGCTGCATAGTTACGGACTTCATTTTGTTCTACCTGCCTACGTGCTTCCGGAAAAGACAAATTCCCAAGGACACGAACCTCTTGGATCTTCTTTTCCTTCCGCCAAATAGGACAGTCTCTTGAAAGGGCAGAATGGGCTCCCTTGCAGTTACAACACCTGAACTCGTTAGAACAATCTTCCATCTCATGTCCTGGTAGGCCACACTTACAACATACTGCATTAAAATGACAGTTTGTTCTCGTGTGGCCGTACTTCTGACATTGGAAGCATCGCAACGGGTTGGGAATAAAGGGTCTCACGTGACAGTATATATAACCGATGTAAATGGTATCCGGCAAAACTGTACCCTCAAAGGTAACAATGAAGGAGTGCGTAGGATGAGGAACACCATTCCTCCTTGGAGCGATCCGGCGAATGTCAACTACAGATTGATCATCCAATTCGGCAATGATTTCCTCGTCCCCCATTCCTTCCAGGTCCTGGCACGTGAAGACACCTTTCTTATAATTCAATGTTGCATGGGGAGAAACCGAAACGGCTTTCCCTGCAAACTTTTTCAAGGATAGCAGGATGGTGGCTTGCTTATCCTTAAAGACTTCGATAAGAAGATGGCCGTTGGAAAGTCTTTTAACATGTTTTGTATAGCCAACGAGGCGTTTAAGTTCTTTTGAAATTAGAAATGGGGAGATGGTCTTAAACGACTCCCCACTTGCCAATTTCATCTCCAAAAACTTCGGATACTTTGGCGGTCTACGGCTAGATCTCTCTACACGGTCGTTATTTTGCTTGCAATTTGCTTGCTTATTTGTTTTACCCATATTAAGTAAAATAAATTTTCATCTCCCTCGCTCCCCACCCACCACCGAGCCCAACAAGGGGATGCACATTGGCACCAGGGATACGAGGAGGATATAGGCAGCGCCTAACCCTATGGCCGAGGCTCCAGAGAGCAACGACCAGCCGATTGATCTGGACGGGCTCATCCAGACCACCCATCCTTCCGAGAAGCAGGGGCCAAAGTGGTGTGTTGTTCCGGAAAGCCTTCACTCAACCACCAGGATTCCCCTTTCCCCAGAAGTAGGGTCGCTGCGCACGGCAAACACGCAGGTGGACGTACTGGTCGTAATGGAGGCCATGTCAAAAACATGCCTGCATTGCGAGCACCGGTCCCTTTGGGAGGGTCCACAACCGACCGGACACTTTTAGTCTGGCCTCTCTGCTAAGGCCTGTCTGGCATGGGTGACCCGATCCAGCATAGCCCTTAGCGTCACTGAGGCACTCAAGCCCCTCCACCACGTCAAGGTAGTGCCCACGGAGGGGTTAGATCTAACTAGGGAGCCGTATAAAAATAAGAGCATCTTCCTATCAGCGCCCCATTTGGTAGCGGAAATAGAGCGCAAAACATTCATGGCTTGTAAGCATCTCGCTTTTAACTTACGAAGATGTGGGAGCCATGATAATTTCCTATCAAAGGTCAGACCCAAGAATTTGTGGGAGTCCACCACTGAGATCGGGGATCCATAAAGACTAAGATGCGGGTCTGGATGGAGGCCTCTTAAAAAGCAAAAGTGGACGGCCCTTGTTTTTTGGGGTGAAAATTTGAAGCCTACTCAGTTGCTCCAGGTAACAAGCTTGTTGATGGCCATTTGCAGTTGACGCTCAATAAAAAACATTGAGGACCCTCGACAGTAAATGGCGATATCGTCAACGTACAGGGAATAGTTCACAGTAGATGGAAGTTGTAAACAAGCCTCATTAATAGCAATGAGGAAAAGGAAGGGACTCAGCACACTTCCCTGTGGAACTCCATTATCCTGCGTAAAAGGGTCTGAGAGTGTTGACCCAACGCGAACTCGGAAGGTTCTATTCGCCATGAAATTACACAGGAGAGAGGGAAGATGTCCTGTAAGGCCGTATTTACGCAAAAGTATTGCTATCCCATGCCTCCAAGTTGTATCGAAGGCTTTTTCCAGATCGAAGAATACCCCTACGACATGTTGTTTATGTCTCTGTGCAAAATGATCCTCATGCTCCAACCGTACAAGCTGATCAACAGTTGAGCGGGATTTGCGGAAACCGCACTGAAACCTAGACAGCAGGTGGTTTTTTTCCAGGTACCACATAAATCGGACAGAGACCATCCTTTCCAAAACTTTGCACAGACAGCTGGTCGATAGTTTGAAGGGCAAGAGTAGTCTTTATTTGGTTTTGGGATAGCAATAACAATTGCTTCTCTCCACTAAGTTGGAATCTCTCCTAATGACCAAATGTAGCTGTATAACGAGAGAAGGTGACCATAAGCTTCCCTCGTGAAATGTTTCAGGAAAGCGTATAAGATCCCATCCGGGCCTGGCGCAGAATCTCTGGAGCAACGAAGAGCATAATGCAGTTCCCGTAAAGAAAACGGGAAATTATATTTTTCGAGGTTTCCAGATTTAAAATTTATAGCATGCGATTCTTCGATACGTTTTTGTCTTTGGAAGTAGGCTGAGTAATGTTTTATTTGTGAAACCTCAGCAAATGCACTTCCGAGGATATTAGTTACCTCTTTCGGGTCAAAGTATGTATGACCATTTTCAATGAGTGAAGGGAGTTTATCAGGGAGTCTTTTCCTATTTATTTTTCTAATCATGTTCCATAAAGTTTGAAGGGGAGTGTTTTTATTAATGGAGGAGATATAATCTCTCCAACAGAGTTTCTTATTATTGGAAATGATTAGTTTACAATCGGCCCTTTTTTTCTTATAAGTAATAAGATTCTCAAGAGTGGGTTGTGCGGAAAAAATGCGGAGAGCTCGCTTACGTTCTCGAACCGCTGGGGCACATTCTTCATTCCACCATGGCACTGGAATTTTTCATACTGATCGGGAAATGACCCCTACCATGTAAATCTGAGAATACACTCCAGGCTAAGTTAGGTGTAAAAGATGAAGAGGATATAGATAGATCTATGCATGACAGAGAGCCATTGGCTGAGTGGAGGAATGTTGGAGAGCCATTGTTTAACAAATTGACGATAAAAGCATTCAAAACTTTCTCTATCATATATCCTCTTTCAGAGAGCTTTATAGACCCCCAAATGGGATTATGGCCGTTAAAATCCCCCAGAATCAGGAAGGGGCTTGGAAGTTCACACAGCAGAGATGACAAAGATGTTTCGTCCGTATATTGATCCGGAGGTAGATATAGTGAACAAACTCTTAGTGGTGAGAGATCTTTGAATAAGACTCTAACTGCTACCGCCTGAAGGTTAGATTTTAAATTAATGGTAGTAAAAGGCAAAGATCTTTGAACTAAGATGGCCACACCACCACAGGCTTTATTTCCCGAAGTATAATCCTTCCTAATAAAATTAAACCCTTTTAGGGTAGGAGACTGGGATGGCAAGAGGAACGTTTCTTGCAAAGCCAATAAGGAGAAGGAGAACTTATTGACTAAGAGCTTTAGGTCTTCTAAGCGACAAAAGAATCCATTAAGGTTCCATTGTAATAGTGCCATGATGGAGGTTTTAAGATGTAGGATTAAACTCCCGAGATAACTCCATCTCCTCAATAGGAGATATCTGTACGCTTAAAGGGAAGTCTGGCCCTCCCCCCAAAACTGGAGAATTTGGTGTAGTCTCTACTACACGTTTTTTGGAGGGGTCAGAGGAAGGTGACGCCTCTGACGAGCGTTTCTTCCCATTTTCTCTCTCCGAAGTTTTTGGAGGAGTTCCTGGTTGTATGATGGGATTCGAAGTCCGACTAACGCTAGCAGATGGTTCTGTGGGGGTGGAAGTTCCACAGGAAAAATCTGCAATACGTATATCTGTCATAGTACCAACTGTCATAACAGAAGGACGACTCTTAACTGCAGAAGCGTAATTTCGGACTTCATTCCGTTCGACCTGCCTACGTGCTTCTGGAAAAGACAAACCCCCAAGGACGCGAACCTCTTGGATTTTCTTTTCCTTCCGCCAAATAGGACAGTCTCTTGAAAGGGCAGAATGGACTCCCTTAAGGCTCGTTCGCACTAGCCAAAAGAAACTAGTTCTATCAGAGGTACTAGTTTTATCAGTGAAGTGCGAACAAAACTGGGTGTAAGAAGAACTAGTTCTTTCGGCTCTGGAACTGGGGTTTCCAACCCCAGTTTCTCAAACTGGATCTGGGGCTGGAGGGTCAGAGTGCTTGTTCATGCAAAGACTTCTGGGTAGTTTTCCCATAAGTCTTCACGAATAGCGATACGATCACGGATTAAAAATACACAATGGCTACCGAACAACAGTGTTCTCAATCTCAAACAAATCAAGAAAAGTGGAAAGATGGCGAAACTAAATTTGGAAAACAAAAAGCGCCATCTTTAAATAACGATGAAGAAGCATTAATCATTCCAGGGCACGCTCTATTTGTTGTCTGGAACTGGATTTCCAGTGCGAACAGGAGGATGATAAAACTAGTGTTCAATTAGAACTGGTTCACCTGGAACCAGAAAAGAAACTAGTTCTATTTGTAACTAGTTTCGTAGTGCGAACGAAGTCTTACAATTACAACACCGGAACTCGTTTGAACAATCTTCCATCTCATGTCCGTGCAGGCCGCACTTGCAACAAACTGCATTAAAATGACAGTTTGTTCTCGTGTGGCCGTACTTCTGACATTGGAAGCAACGCAACGGGTTGGGGATAAAGGGTCTCACGTGACAGTGGATATAACCGATATAGATGGTATCAGGCAAAACTGATCCCCCAAAGGTAACAATGAAGGAATGCGTAGGATGAGGAACACCATTCCTCCTTGGAGTGATCCGGCGAATGTCAACAACAGATTGATCATCCAATTCGGCAATGATTTCCTCGTCCCCCATTCTTTCCAGGTCCTGGCACGTGAAAACACCTTTCTTTTAATTTAAGGTTGCGTGGGGAGAAACCGAAATGGCTTTCCCAGCAAACCTTTTTAAGGATAAAAGGGTGGTAGCTTGTTTATCCTTAACAACCTCGATCAATAAATGGCCATTAAACAGTCTTTTTACATGTTTCGTGTCCGCAACGAGGCGTTTGAGTTCTTTTGAAATTAGAAATGGGGGGATGGTCTTAAACGACTCCCCACTTGCCAATTTCATCTCCAAAAACTTCGGATTCTTTGGCGGTCTTCGACTCGATCTCTCTTCACGAGCATTCTTTTGTTTCTGGTTAACTTGCTTATTTTGTTTACCCATATTAAGTAGGATAAATATTCATCTCCCTCGCTCCCCACCCACCACCGAGCCCAACAAGGGGATGCACATTGGCATCAGGGAAACGAGGGGGATATAGGCAGCGCCTAACCCTATGGCCGAAGCTCCAAAGAGCGACGACCAGCCGATTGATCTGAACGGGCTCATCCAGACCACCCATCCTTCCGAGAAGCAGAGGCCAAAGTGGTGTGTTGTTCCGGAAAGCCTTCACTCAACCACCAGGATCCCCCTTTCCCCAGAAGTAGGGTCGCTGCGCACGGCAAGCACGCAGGTGGACGTACTGGTCGCAATGGAGGCCATGTCAAAAACATGCCTGCACTGCGAGCACCGGTCCCTTTGGGAGGGTCCACAACCGACCGGACACTTTTAGTCTGGTCTCTCTGCTAAGGCCTGTCTGGCATGTGTGACCCGATCCAGCATAGCCCTTAGCATCCCTGAGGCACTCAAGCCCCTCCACCACGTCAAGGTAGTGCCCACGGAGGGGGGGGGAGGGAATATGAGGTAGTTAAGCTGAGGTTATATGAGGTGTACCCCATATTACCCGACAGTTTTGTTTTTTTTTACATTTTCGATAGAATTTCACTTAAGCTTGATGTGTATAAGCTTTTTTAAATTTTTTTGATTTACCAATATTCATGTTTAAATTTTAATTACAGATGCCCAGGACCTACGTGAGCCTGAATAAACGTAAGCAATGGGATCCTGCTAGCATGAAAGCAGCAATTAATGCCGTTCAAACTAAGACCATGGAGTACCTGAAGGCTAGCAAAACCTTCGATGTCCCCCAGACAAGTTTAGAATGTTTATCAGGGAAAATCAGCTCAGGTCTAACCGTCGAGGAGGCTGTGAAAATGCGTTTGGGGAGGAAACCAACGTTACCATCGGATGTGGATCCGATTTAATACAATGCATTTTGAAAATGGAAAGCTGGCTTGACAACGGGTGATGTGTGATGATACCTTGCCTATCAGTTGCCACAGCGAAACGGCATTGTCAACAGATTTGATGTGAATAGGCAAAAAGCGGGGAAGGACTGGTTAGACCTGTTTTTAGCAAGACATCCGTCACTGGCGTTGTGAAGTCCCGAATCTACATCAGCGGACCGAGCGAGTTTCTTCAAAAAATTTAATGTAGGGAAGTTCTTTGACCTACTAGAAGAAGAAATAGATAGGAAAAACTTTCCTCCTAGGCCAATATATAAAGCGGACGAGAAGGGGATATCTAATGTTCAAACGAAGAAAGCAAGAGTAATTGCGTTGAGAGGGAAGAAGCAGGTAGCCGTCCTCTCATCAGCGGAGTGAGGCCAGCTGGTTACAACAGTCCGGTGTATGTTACAGGTGGAGAGTATGTGCCACCACTCTTCATCTTCCCAAGAGCTCACGTGAAGACGGAGCTAATGAATGGCGCACCTCTGAGGTTCGTGTATGCTTGTCATAAGTCTGGGTGGATACAGCTAGAGATATTCACGCAGTGGTTTAAGCATTTCATCCAGCATGTCAAGCCTTCGGAAGATGATCCAGCTCTTTTGTTCCTTGATGGTCACGCCACACATGTAAAGAACTTGGACATCATAGATCTTGCTTGCAACAACCACGTTACGATCATTTGCCTTCCACCGCACTGCACGCATTGTATGTAACCGTTGGATATCTCATTTATAAAGCCCCTTGCAACTTATTATGATCAAGAAATACAAGTATGGCTACCTGCGCATCCTGGGAGGTGGTCAGGTATTACCAACTTGCCTCGATCTTTGGAAGAGCGTACAGCCGTGCTACATCCCTCTCAACTGCTATCAGTGGCTTCAAGAACCTGGCGTATATAGTGTCAATCGCGAAGTTTTTGAAAATCACTACCCGCCAAAGTCACAGATCTTCCTGTCTATGAAGCAGAGACGACAGCGAAAGTCGGAGAGACGACACCCGGAGTCATAGAGACGAGAGTCGGAGTCGCCGCGTCACAGTCAGTCACAGTCAGTCACAGCCACGATGGATCCTCTACGTCACAGTCAGT
>JAHWFO010081222.1:474962-497478 GCA_023313115.1 Rhysida immarginata | reverse complement strand
AAAAAAAAAAAAGAATATACAATACTCATTTCCAAAAAAGTTGGGACAGTGCAAAATATATAGAAAAAACAAAAAGGGATGATGTAACAAAACTTTCTCGCGAATACAAAATAGCAGATACGTTTATGAAATGACATAAATATACTGTGTGCACCAAAACATTTTGTATCGTGGCCGGGACGTTCATTTTGAATGGGGGTGTTGCAACACGTTCCAAAATAGTAGGGATATGCGTTGTAGAAAGCGCCGTTAGTAGTGGAACCTTCCGAATTGTTGGGGAATAATCTAGAATGATGACGTCGTACTACATTCCGTATAAATAACAGTTGCCATCCGTCGTTCAGGTAACTTATTCGGAACGATGGGTCGAGGCAAGCCAGTTAGCGAAGATCTTCGTGTTCGAATCATTCGAGAATTCACAAACAACGTTTCTCAGCGTGCAATAGCCAGAAGATTTAACCTGTCATCATCTACAGTACATAATATTATCGAGCGCTACCGAGATAGTGGTGAGATGACAGTTCGGAAAGGCCAAGGTAGAAAACCTATTCTGAATGCTCGAGCTCTTCGGATCCTCCGACGTCACTGCGTCACGCATAGGAATGCTGCGATTACGGACATAGCCACGTGGCCCCGCGATTTCTTCGGGAAGCCATTATCGTTGAATACTGTACGCCGGTGCATCCATAAATGCAAACTTAAGTTATACTGTGCACGACGGAAGCCATACATCAACAAACGACAGCAACGTCGCCGTCTGATATGGGCTCGAGCCCATCGCAATCGGTCCCAAGCACGCTGGAAGAACATATTGTGGTCCGATGAATCAACCTTTACGATTGTTTACGGAAATAATGGACGCCGTACACTCCGGACCAAAGACGAAAAGGATATTCCCGCGTGCTACAGGCGTTCGGTACAGAAACCACCGTCTGTCACGGTCTGGGGCTGTATTAGTGGCCATGGAATGGGAGACTTGCACATCTGCAATGGCACCGTCAATGCTGAAGCGTATATACTGATCCTGGAACAAGCTATGGTGCCATCTAAGAGGCGCCTGTTTGGACGACGTCAGTGTATATTTCAACAAGACAACGCCAGACCGCATGCAGCGCGCATAACTTCTGCGTGGCTACGTCGGCAGCGCATTCGTATGTTGGATTGGCCCCCTTGCAGCCCGGATCTGTCGCCTATAGAAAACGTTTGGCGTATTATTAAACGAAAACTACGACAGTTGAACAGCTGAAAACCTATATCCAACAGGAATGGGACAGAATTCCGGTTACGGTGTTAGAAAGATTGGTGTCGTCGATGCCCAGAAGATTACAGTGTGTCATCAAGAGGAGAGGTGAACGCCGTGCTGTCCCAACTTTTTTGGGAGTGTGTTGCACGTGCCAAAGAGGAAAACCACCTGTATCTTTGTTTAAGCATATAAGATATGTGATCCCATGCCTAATTTATCGTTTATGTATTGTAATGCGTTGAAATAAACGGCAATACAATAATCCAAACAAATGTGTTGGAGTTCTTCTTACATGTTGCACTGTCCCAACTTTTTTGGAAATGAGTATTGTAGTATTTCCTTCTCCCAGTGGGAATGCTAATGACAGCACTTCATTATCAGTTTATCATTTATTTATTTACTTTATAAACATTTGCGATCTAAACGTAATTGATTAGCTCGTGGTTAGCAATAGGATGAGGAATTAGGCCGAATTAAAGATAACGTCAAATTAGACAGTTTGTCCTAATTGAGTGCATCGAATGGAATTTTTACGAAATGATTTGACCCCATTGGAATTATAGCATTGCTTCTAATGAAGTTTCTCTCTTATTTTAATTAAACGACTTTGAAAGAATAGTGATAATCAGTTGTCTTTTCTTTTTAAGCTGAGAAGCAGCGTAGCAATGTAAACGAGAGAGATTAGAAATATAAAACTTTACGATTTTTTAAATAAATGTAATAAAAAGATAAAAATGGGAATCTAAACAAATCAAGGCTACAACCGAAATAACCGCTGATAATTAAGATGAAAACAAAAGGCATAATTAATAAAGATGGGGAATACCTAACCTAACCTAATTGTTACGTTATTTGAAGCCTCTCATTAACTCTTACATTCTAAACGCGAGAGTAAACTAAAACATTAAAACTTAACAAGAACAAAAAATGTTCATGGAAATAGCAATTTAAGACAGGGAAACAAGTGTTACAAGGAAGAAAAATAAATAATTCTGTGGGCGAAGCAAGGAATATTTGGGATTTTCTTCTCGTGAATCATTGACATGTTTTATATAAAGAATAGTGCAACCTGGAAGAGTTCAATCTAAATGTTTTATATTCTCTAAGTGATGAAGTTATTTTCGCAAAACAATAATCATCGGGTGATTCAAAAATAGCAGAAAATTTGAAAATGCAATAAATCTCAAAGTATCCTCAGTAATCTGATGCAATTTGCATGGTACCAGCTATAACCAGCAAGTAATAAAATTCCCTTACATTGATTATGCCGTGATAGAATTCCCTCTTTATATAACTTCCTGTTTTCTGTATATAAAGAGTTCCACTTCTTTATGCTTCGCTCGACTCTGTTGAGGAAATACCCTTCGAAACGCGTCAGCCATTTATTAAATATGATGATAATTTTAACACAACAGGGAATAACCACCAGATAATCCGGAGCAGCCCAACAAGCCAGAGCCAAAAACAGGATTAGTAAGGAAAAATGTTTTCCTACGACACACAGTACGTGCATTTAAAATCATATTTTTATTCAAAATAGTATTCAAACAAATTCAGTTCTTTTATTGAAACAACATTATTCAATAATTAAGTTTATTCAATTATGCCATGCTTCATCCAAGAAATCTCCCATCGGCCCGTGCGCTAACGCACGTTTCTGATTGGCCGTTGCCTGTCTCCACCGTAGCGCCACCTGTCGTTTATGGTGGGGAAACACTCATATCCTTTACCGTAGCCTACGTTATTATCACGTTAGGCTATCATATTATCATGATAATAACGTAGGCTAGTGTTGCCGCGATCAGAGATCCAATACTCGATCGATCAAGTACTCGATCATACCCAAGTATTCGAGTATTTGAGTATTGATCAAGTATTTTTTTAAAACACGTAAAGTAAAAAAAAAACCCAAAAAAAAACAACAACAACAAAAAACATTAAATAAGATCATTTTAATGGCAATAACAAACATTTATTTTTATGAAATAATTACAAACAAATTTATCACATTATTCATTTTTGTTCAAAAAGAGAAATATTTTTGTTTAAAAACAAAATTTCATTAACAAGCTTCGGTTTAATCCTATTCCTTTTCTTACTAATCAACTCTCCAGCTTTAGAAAATAATCTCTCTGATGGAACAGAGCTGCATGGGATACACAAATATTCTTCTGCCAAACTTTTTAAAACAGAATTACACTCATTTTGCCAGTAAACTAGTGGATTTTTATCTCTGGCAATATTCGCTGTATTTAGATAAGATTTTAGTATAACATCAGAAGTTCTTTGGGAATTCTGTAATCTTTGACTGTTTGCAATTCTGTCATCAAATTTTTTCCAAAATCTAAACTTTTGACTAACTTCTGTCTCAGTAATATTTATCGAGTCAGTATCTGGGTTATTAAATTCATATGAACTTAAGTTCTGAAGATGATTTTCGTGAGATCGTATTTCTTGTTTTAGTAATTTTACAGCATAGTCAACATTTTCTCGACTTTTAAATCCACTTAACTTGAATCTAGGATCCAAAAGTGTAGCAATATTACATACTTCATTTTTTTCAATATTATAAAACCGTTCTCTCATTTCGTTTATCAAATTAAAGCCCAATATGCATGGATAGTTATCATTGGCATCTTTCACATTTGACTGGAGCAAACCAATAATAGGCAAAACCTTAAAGATATCGGTTATTTAGTCGAATTTTTTTCCGACTAATTTATTCGACTAATCGAATAAATCGATTAGTTTGGAAAAACCCTAGTTCGAACCAATAAAATACAAAATCTTGTATAATACAATTACATGTATGATTTAAGGAAGAAGTCTTTTTTCCATTTTCTTAGGCTATAGTTCTTCCACCAATGTTAACATCGAACATCGCCCAGCACTATCGCGTATAATATTTACATATATAGGGCTAAATTGTTTAAGTAATTTTTTTGTGATATCAATAACACATCCTTTTCACAATAATTTAGCAGGAGTAAAACTTAAAAAATCTGTAATCGTCATATATTATTGGATGCACAAAACGATAGGCCAACTATAAGCACTAATAATAAGTATAGTTTCTTTCGTCCATGGCGCCATCTTTGATCGAAATGGCGGAATCGCAAGCAGTACTCGATCTAATTCAATTTAACACCGGTACTCGAGTATCGATCGATCTGAGTATCGATCGCGGCAACACTAACGTAGGCTACGCCTTTACTATCTCGTAGGCCGTGAACCTGGCGATATCCGATTGGGTTTTTTGTCCATAGGCGCAAGGCAAAAGCAACATCGATGTATTTCCGATGCATCGATGTTTAAGAACAATCGAAAACACGATACATCGTCTTTGAAAATCGATGCATCGATGCATCGCAGGGCCCTACTTATACCTTTCAATCGTTCAATCTTATTAATCTACCATGAGTTGTTTTTCTACTACAAATCCACTATTAATTTACAAATCTACAAATCTACATTCCTACAGCGCTGATATGAAGTTTGGGCCAAATTGGCCTAGTGGGGTCGGAGTTGTGGGGGTGGCAGTCACTTGATCTTTAGAGCTATGGCAAAATATGGCGTGTGATATATCATTCGATCGAAAATGACGAGAAAGGAAAGAAGACAGGGTTCTTTTATATTTTCTAAATACTAAGTTCGAGAAAATTAATATTTTGATAGAAACAAATTGGGGGTTAAAAAGTGCAGATGAAGGAGTAAAAATAGATGAACTCAGCGCTTCCGCTACTTTCCTATACCTTCCTCGGGAGGCTTAATTTCTTGTTAATTGTACAACGCGGTACGAATTAATTTGACTTGTATGTACTGACTATGAGTTTCTTATAACGCGGTACGAATGAGTCACATTATGGGAGGGTTGACTAGATATTTTTGATAAGATCTTAATTTTATAGAAATTCAATAGAGATTTTATCGATTTCACAGATACTTCTTCGATTAAAACACATTTTGATACAAGGAGGTTTTAATTATTTTTAGTTTTTCTTTGTTGGTTTTTGAGTTGATTTTCTATAGTTTTTTTTTATAATAAAGGTCTCATTTCAAAAGTTTGATATGAATTTGTTCATTTTATTCGAATTACCCGGAATTAATATTTAAAAATTCGTATTAAACGACTACTTTTATTTTCAGGTGAATAAAATATTTCAATATGATTTGAAATATGATATACAACAGGTTCGGATGGTTCCTTTCCTAGATTCTTCTGGAACTGTGTCCATGTGATTACAGAGTGTTCGTGTGATGATTTTGATCAAAACGTATATGACTGTGCTGATTGGTTTATTGAGCAATTAAAAGATGAATAGAAAAAGGTTTTGAAATTGAGCAATTTTTTTTAAATAAAAGGGTACTGAATAGAAAAAGTTCTAAAAAGAATCGGTGTGTACGTGATGACATTATAATGAGACGAGATCAACAGAAGGGATGTGTACCGGTATGATGATTTACTTTCTTAAATTTTATATAAAATTCCACCTCAACATTTTTATTTGGTTAATGGGATATTGCTTAGCTGCTGATCTCATTATTTCCTTGCATCTTTGCAGCAGTACAAGATCTTTTTTAATGGTATACATGGCTATCATATTTTTCTTATTATATGATAGCTTAGGAAGGTATTTTCTCCCCCCCCCCCCCCCCCTCTTTAGGTGGCCATCGACCGGCCAATATTGATTATCAAGAACCGCTACGTCATTTCGACTTTCACCATCGCCCGATTTGAGTGTTCAACAAGTGGAGTAGTTTTTTAATAATAATAAATTTGCACTCATAGATGATAAAAAGTGGTTCCCAGTCTGGGGTCGTGAAAGGTTTTCGGGGGGGGGGGGGGCGCCGAGCCTATTTTTATTTTTATAGGAAATTTAGAGGTTTTTTATTCCACCATGCCGTTCTGCTAATTTTTTATTCAAATTTTGAGATCGGAAGTTATTTAACTTTTAGGAAAGGGGGTCACGATTCGAAAAAGACTGGGAACCACTGGTTTAGAGGGTCTCCGATCTCCACCATTTTTTTTTTTTTTTCCTTCTCTATTCCCAATTTTTTTTTTTTTCATTTTTCAGTTGATAAAATCGATTTCTGATATGTTATAAATAGCATTTTAAGAAATTAACGCGGATGGCATTACCAACAAAAGAGATGGTAAGTGAACCAGGTTTTACCATCCTTTGTTGTTAGTTTGGTCCCTCCGACCTCGATGACTATTACGGCAATAATCATCGAGGTCGGCAGTGGTTTGGTCCAAACTTGATTTTATTACGTGTGCCCATTCCCATGATGTCATTTTTTTTTTCTTGTTATCATGCGATGACTAGGTGGTCGTTGTACTTGGGGTCGTGTAGATAAGTTTAGTGATGCAATGGAATCCCTTTGCCGAATTGTGAGGGAGTTCTTTACGGACTAGACTTCGCTTCGACAACATCAATAAGCAGCAGCACAAGGTAAAGGGAATACGATGCCATCTTGTATCTGTGTATATGTCCTTATTTAATAGTTATTAATTCTGTATTTTAATTCACTGTGTTAAGATATCTCTAATGATCATACAATTTTTTGATCTTATTTACTGAGTTTCTCAGTTCTTTCTCCCCTCCTCTAATAAATTTGATTAACGATAATAACGTATCGTTGTTAAGAATCAGCAGAATTCCTACCATCTTATCAGCATTTTTGTGTGTTTTTAATTAAAAAGGATGTGATGTGTTGCTGACCGAGCGTGTCGTCGACCCGCTGGGCTCCGGGCTTCTGACAAAAGCGCTCAACAGAGGCGGAAATCCCGTTTGAAAGAACCCTCGACGACAATTGGGCAAAGGGAAGGGAAATAATAATATAGAAAGAAAAAAGGTAAATTGAATAGTTGAATAACAACCCTAATAATAATAATATCTGCTGACTTGGCGTTTTTTGTTTTAATTCGTTTAAAACGTCAAGACAGTCTGAATGAGATTGACTTATCTGACTTATCAAAATCCATTTCGTTTCTTAAGAAACATGGTTGTCATTCGGTAGTTAAATTGGTATTTTCTAGATCTTCTTGATAATAATGTAATATAAAGATTTGATACTTAGAAAAGATTGATAAAAATTTAGAAAGATTGATACCTGGATGGGAAAGGAAATTAATTTTTCCGAATTAGGTAGCAATCTTTTATTCCACTACCACCAAAAACTCTGCATCCTGTTGTTCAGTGAGAAACCTATTGTTTTGCCTGTCAGTTAAGTTAGTGAAGTTATTGGATATTTTCAGTGCTAAAATCTGGCATGTAATATATCGAACAGCTTGGAATGACGTGTCATGAATGAATATAACGTAAAATTAATGCTAATCAAAACTGAATCAATGGTACATGTTTTAGTGGACATTTCCATTTATTTTGGACACTTAGAATTGCACAAGCCAAACCAAGACAATTACTCGTTAATCATATATTGCTTTAGGTTACGTTTGAAATGATAACAAGACATGATACACTTGCGGGAAGTACAGAGGGCAGCCATATACACTTGATGTTGTTGCAATTCCCTTTCTTCTCTCGATGTCTTGAATCAAAACTTGGCCATTCATCTCTTTGTGTAGTCTAGCGATCGCCGATTCTTCTATTGACATGCTTACCATTTGTTCAATACACCACGGAGCTAAAGGAGTGCTTCCTCTGTCGTCTTTCCACTCTTTCTCAATAGTCTGCTAACTCTCCATTATCTCCAGTTAATGATCATTTTTAAAGATTTTCAAGAAATTGTTAAATACTAAGACCTCTCTTTTCTAAGAAAAGCCTGATCATTGCACAAACTTTGCCTTTCATTGTTGGCCATGAGATATTTCTCGTAAAATCTGGCTAACTTGACGGGAAAACAGACTTAATTGGAAGTAGATATCCAGTATGATATCGGGTGTCGATAATAGCTAAAAAAAAAAAAAAATTAAAAAAATTAAAAATGAAAGAAAAAAAAATATATGCCTTATTAGTGGGATTCGAACCCGCGGATTCGATCAAGCGCGGCCAGATAGATAAGCGAATATAATTTCCTTTGAACACCTAAATTCCGATAATTTTATAATCAAAGATTTAATAAACAAAATTAAAAAATTAACAATTGGATTTAGCTATAGAATCAAAATTTTCTAAAATTATACAGTTCTTTTTATAAATTTATACAACAATATACTCTCTATAATTCAATGTAATTTTAACAATTTGAAATTATAGATAATATATTTTTATATGAATTTATAAAAAAAAAGAATCATATAATTTTAGAAATATTTGATTGTAAATCCAGCTGTTTTTTTTAAATTGTGTATATTAAATCTGAGGTTAAAAGTATAGCGAAATAAACTAATTTTATATATATATAATTTCCTTTTAAAGATAAAAGCTAATTAGGTGGATAAGAGTGACACGCTATCCTTGCTTGCATCATAAGGGGACGTGGGATTTATTCATTTAATAGCTGATATACCCGGCGTTGCTCGGGCTCTTTTTTGATGAAAGTTTGCAATATCTGAATGGGAATATACAGTAAAAATTCATATAGGAAACCGAAAAAAATCTTTTGAAATGTTCCTAATGGATGGCCCTCTAACAGTTCTCCCCGGTTCGTGTTGGAATGTTGTGTATAGCTGAGCGAGTTTACCATAGTGCTGGAGAAACAATGTGTGCAATATAACGTGTATGGCGAGGAAAGTGTGAGGAAATAGAATGAAAATGAAACAATAGTTTGATCTGACGTTTTTTCATCCCTGGCTATGGCTGTAATTCTTCTATTTTGTGTGATCTGACTTTTAAAAATTCAGTTGTTTATCTAAACATTCAACAATTCCAAAATTCTCTTCTTGGGTGGCGATGGATGTACATAATCGTTTGTGTACTCTGCAATTCCAACAATTGATAAACTGTAGGAAATAAAGAAATTAAACTGGAGCAAACTCCAAACATCAGGTAAATGATATTAATTAGAAAAATGGATGGAAAAATTCTGCGACTTGGATTCGAACCAGGATCCTCGGCTGTCATGGTCGACGCGTCTACTAATTGGGCTATCGCAGACACCCGAACAGCCATGCTGTCACTAAGTGTCTTAAAGACAACCAAGTAGTCTTAACCTGATGTTTGGAGTTGTTCCAGTTTAATTTGTTTATTTCTTACTGTGTGTTCATCAAACTTTCTGATGGTTTGGATAGGAGAAATTCACGATCTGTGAACCGGATGCCCACCTCCCATTGGGCTTTCGTTCTTGACAACTTGGTTGTCTTTACGACACTTAGTGACAGCATGGCTGTTCAAGTGTCTGTGATAGTCCAATTGATAGAACCATGACAGTCGAGGTTCCTGGTTCGAATCGAGGACGCGGAATTTTTCCATCAATTTTTCTAATTGGTAAACTATTGCAATTCACACTCTGCCCTCGAGGTCTTGAAGCAAAACTGGTGCATTCATCACTTGGTGTGATATGGCAGTCGCAGTTTCTTCTGTTGACACATTTGCATCGGCGGCCACAGAGTCACTCACCACTTGTTTAGTTGAAGCAGTGTGCTGGAAAAATCGATACAGCACCGAGTGAAGGGGCTGCTTTCTCTGCCGCCTTTCCACTGTTTCTCAATAGTCTGCTAACTCTCCATTATTTCTATTTACTGCTCATTTTTAAAGCTTTTCAAGAAAATGTTAAATTTTAATAACTATCAATTCTAAGAAAAGCACAAAGGACAGGAAGTATGTATTGTTAAAATTTCCGACGCCTTCTCACTGATTCTCAGAGGAGGAAGACCCTTCCAGCTGTATGCTAACGACCATACTTTAAATTATGGTCAGGAAATAGAAAGCCCGAAGAATATTATACTTTATAAGAGGGTCCTCGATTTATGCATATAAGTCGTATCCTCAAAATATTTTTGTTAATGAAGTTTACAAAATGATCAGTCTTGAGATTCATTTACATGTCTCACATACATAACTACAACCTGTGACAACAAAGTTCGGTGAATGATGGCATATTGAGAGTGGATTGCTCACTTACATGAAACACCAGTTACTATCCTTCAAAGTAATCCCCGTCGATGATAATGCACTTCTGGGGACGCCTGTACAAGTCCTGGAAACTCCTGGCGTAGTCGTTTTTAGGGATAGCCTTCAGTTGGGTCGTAACATTACATTGGATGTCTGGCCACTTCGGAGGGCGTCTTCTACGGTGTTCCGGCCTCCTCGGAACCGTTTAAACCACTCATAAACACACTTCAAAATAATAGCATTTTCTTTGTAAACTGTTGTCATCATTTCCTGAGTCTCTTTCGTTCGCTGATCCATTTTGGGTTTCGACCGCGCGTACTACGCCTTCTCTCTTCAATGTCCTGTTAAAACACAATATACACACTCGCAGCGCTGATTCTCTCAAATTTGTTTAAACATGTCTCGACCTGTCTGGGGCAGGATACGACGATGGTGCACTCTTACGACCGTTACCAGTTTGACGTCATTCACCGAACTTTTTTGTTACAGGTTGTATTTGATTGGCTGAATCTGGTATATTTTCTCCAATTTTTGTATTTAATGCCATATCATTTTTAGAATTCTGTGTTGCTATCACTGCTGTTGAAACAAACAGAGCAGTCTATTGTTGCACAAACTTTACCATGCATTGTTCGTATGAGATATATATTTTTGGTCGGTGCATATTGCTGTGAGATACCTCCTATCTGTATGCGCTGCCATCAATTATTATGGTAATTCCGATGGACCCTGGGAAGGTTTTAGGTAGGTCATGGTGGAGATATCGCGCTTCATGGATAGCACACTCTACAATTCATTACCCCTTCCCTAAAAGAGGTTAACAAACTTTCACCCCCCCCCCCCTCTCTTCCGTGAATTTTTCCGGTATTTTAATAGTTATTCTGCTATTCGGGGCGGAGACGAATCCAACATATCAGATCATTAAAATCGGATCAGCCGTTCTTGAGTTATAAATGGTGTAACTAACCCGACTTTGTTTTATGTATTTAGATTTGGAGTTAAAATTTTCTTCACGGATGGTCCGAATACACTTTCAACTCATTTGAAAAGTTGTTCTTAACCTTTGGGCCGTCATGGAATCCCATGCCTTTTAAAGTACCAAATTTGCTGACGTAGATACAGGATAAACAAAGCCAAAATAGTTTGATGGCCTTGAGGATAAACCACTGGAATAGCAGTTTTGATGGCCTTGAGGAACAACGGAATAACAACAATGGCTTTTTGAATCACTTTTGTAAAGCACTGCTCGGATTGAGTAAAAAAAAAAAATTATACAGGGTGTTTCAAAATTATGTACAATAAATTTAGTGACATATTCTTCAGGTCAAAAGAAGACGAAAATGTTGTATAGCACTTTGTCTGGAAACGATTTATATACGCGATACAGCCAACTACGCTAAGCCAAGCTCTCCGTCTTCAAATCTATCTTTGTCCCCATTCTCACCTATGGTCATGAGGCTTGGGTAATGACCGAAAGAGTGCGATCGCGGGTACAAGCGGCCGAAATGAGATTCCTGAGAGGTGTGGCAGGTGTTACCCTACTAGATAGAGTGTACAGCAGCACAATAAGGAAATCTTTAGGTGTTGAGCCGCTACTTCTCCGCATTGATACGCTGGTATGGCCACGTGATACGGATGCCGCAAACTAGTCTTCCTAGGCAGTTGTTATTTTCCAAGCCGGTGGGTAAGAGACCAAGGGGTCGGCCTAGAACCAGGTGGCTAGACTACATGGAGAATCTGGGTTCGAGTCGCTTGGATATTACCAGGGGGGACATGCGCCTGATGGCGGAAGATCGCGATCGCTGGAGATCCTCCATAGGGCTGCTGCCCCCGCGACCCTAACGGATAAGCGGGTTTGAAAAGTAAGTAAGTAAGTATACAGCCAACTAAACCCGTGGCTCCAAATTACAGGAATTGTTCAAAGTGCCCGCCACCAGCTCGCACGCACGCTTCGGCTCGTTGCATAAACGACCGTCTGATGTCATGGAAGAGTTCGTCGCCAGCATTACGAACGGTTTGGCATGCATTTTCAATTCGTTGTCGCAGATCCATAATGTTAGGAACTTGTGTGCTGTAGACGATCGTTTTCACATGACCCCACAGAAAAAAGTCCAAGGGATTAAGGTCGGGTGATCTTGCAGGCCAGGCTATCCACCGATTCGTGTATGCAGCATTAAGGTGTGCTGGAGCGCCATCGTGCATGAATCACATGTTAGATCTTATCAAAAGAGGAACATCTTCCAGTAATTCTGGCAATGCATTCTGCAGAAACAAAAGATACGTTCGCCCAGTCAATCGTGGCGGCAACACATAAGGGCCAATTAAGTTATTTCCGACAATTCCACACCAAATGTTCACGGAGAAACGCTCTTGATGCGCTCGAGCTCTAGTAACGTGCGGGTTAGCATCTGCCCAATGGTGCTGGTTGTGAGAATTTACGATTCCTGTCCGGGTGAAGGTTGCTTCGTCTGTGAAAAGTATCTGGCTGAGACAACTAGGGTCTGCAGCATGACGACGTTGTATCCATTGGCAAAATCGTTGTCAGTGTGGATAGTCCGTTGGGTTCAGTGCCTGAACCAGTTGCAGGTGGTATGGATGCAAAAGCTGACGGTGAAGAATGCGCCAAACAGATGAGTGCGGAATGTGTACCATGGAAGAAGTACGACGGGTGCTTGTCTGTGGTTCAGGTATGATGTCAATTATCACATCTCCTCATCCGGAGAATGTGCTACAGGCCGCCCTTGTCCTGTTTGACGGCCAAAGGAACCACGCTCCCTCAAATGTCTGTCGACAGATACAAATGTTCGGTTATTTGGCAAACGTCTATTCGGAAAGCGTTCTTGGTAGAGTCTTCTTACTTCCACAGCATTTCCGTCCGCAAGACCATACATTAGGTGCATGTCAGTGTATTCTGCACTGGAATACGTGTACATGACTTTTTTTTTTTTTACGTAAATCGTAATGCGTATGTCAAAGCACGCAAACGTTCTGAAATTGCTATTCCTAGTGGATGTACAGTAATGGAAACAACCGTACACAACTAATGGAAAAACCCTAAAGTAGGTTTAAATGGAACAAACCACTCAACCTAGTGTTGGGTCGAAACGCTGGAACTGCTAAAATATCGTCCGCTAACTACCGTGCTTTCCTACTCTATCATATTGGATTACTCGCAAACAAATCGTTTCCAGACAAAGTGCTATAGAACATTTTCGTCTTCTTTTGACCTGAAGAATATGTCACTAAATTTATTGTACATAATTTTGAAACACCCTGTATAGTACTGGGATCTATTCCAGTTTTATATGGAGGAGGAACGGAAGCGAGCAGGAAATAATCTGATAGAAGACCTTTGAGTCTTTGCTTTGTCTAAGCACGTATCAGACGATGTCTGATTCTGGTTGGAGATTAGATTAAACCATCTTAATAATAAAATATCTGCTGAAAAAGTAAGTATTTTTGCATCGATTACAGTAACATTCAATAAGGTTGCCCCTTATATTTTTATGCTCGAAGGGTTGCCTATACAAAGCGACTGGTATATATGTCTGTTCTAACTTCAAATGGATGGACCTAAAAACTTTCTAACGAAGCGAAGCAGTCAATCTGTTTGAGATTTTCGCATGTACGAGAAGCGGCGAAAGCCGGAATGTCGGAATAAAATTTAAAAAAAAAAATCCATATGAGAATGACCAATTCTGTGGATATTAATTTATTTATTCCGAATATAAATAAATGCCATCCACCTTTTCACCCGTCACTTCCCCCATCGGCAGCCATGTTTATGAATGTGGCGGTTGCCAATAATGAATGATAAAAACTGAATTAAAGTAATGTTTGTTTTCTTATGTTGACAAAGATTATCGTAATCGTTAGTGAACTTTTCTTCTACAGAAGTTTGTATGTGATCATTTCAAAGGGTTTTTAACTGGTCAAATGTCGTAGGTATATTTCTTTGAAGAGATTAGATTGAAATCTCAATTCTTCCTATAAATTATGAAATTCATCATTATACTCCCCCTCTAAATATATAATACTTGTCTCTACTTTTTTAGATTTTCTTTTTCATCAGTAGTAAAAATTATGAGAACCCGTAGCTTTGAAATGTTCATAGCGGGTCGTATCCACTTTGATCCATTGAATACGTTTCGATGAAATATTGATACGATGAATGGTTTCTGAGAAATAATGACATTTTGTACACTCATCCAAAACCATTCGCGATATCATATCTTGTTCTATTCTTTCTAGTATTTCAGGTGTGCACCAAAGATCCGGTCTACATAAGCTGTTAAAATGAAGAAAGGTTAAAAACGCTGGAATCGTTATTCAAGTGCGTGATATTATAGTTTGAAAAAAATAAAAAAAATGATTTAGGGCAAATAAGGGAAAAAACATGTTTACTAGCGATCAAAAGATAGTAAAGTACACGGAAGGCAACAAAAATGACTATGCGGACGGATGCGTCAGTGAATGCCAGCTCAACCTATTATTAGACACTGCAAAGAAAATTATAATGAATAAGAAAAAGGTTTTGCAAATGCTACCGCAACCATTTCCATCAGCATTAATAATATAAAATTTACGTTTATTATGAGTAATAGGGAAAAAAACTAAATTTTTGCGTCCACAAAGAAAATTTTAAGAACGCCAGCGGGAATTTGCAAATACAGTAGAGTCCCGATTATCCGACATAAACGGATAAAACGGAAATTAAATAAACCGTTAATTTTTGAGATTTTGAACAATATTTTATTTGTAAGAATACATAAAAATACATTAATAATACAGTATTACCTTAAACATAAACAGCATTTTGTTTAAAAGTATTTTGAATTTTATTACTTTTGTAAAACAGTCTTTTGTGTCCCTTTTGTTGGGTCCTTATTCATTTTATTTTTTGTTGTTCACTTTGCTTATTTCTTTCACGACATGCAGCGTGGTTATAAAATAAGTTCGCTTATTCGGAGCCTTCTAGAGCCCAATCTAATGGACCGATTGTGATGCAAATTGAAATGTAGGCTATTCATGCCATGGGGGGGAGAGAATTCCGGAAAGAAAAAAAATTAGTTGCGCTGTGCAATGACAAATGGAGATTTTAAAACTAGTTTTATGGTTTTAAGCAAGCAGGCAAGATTTTTGTTTGATTACAGGGTCATATGTTCGTTCTCAATATCGGCCTTATTAGCAGAAAGTTTATTCAAATTAGAAATTCAACATAACCAGAATTGAATGGATTGATCCATTCATTACATTATGTTTAGCGAAAAGCTTTTACGAAAGATCATGGTTTTAAGCAGTTGATGAATCGACTGCTGATTTGGCTGTCGCACCAGGAAGATGAACGCGCAAGATAGCAGACGAAGTTGTTGAGGACATGGCAGTAGTGGAAAGAGCTTCCTCTTCTCAACATTGTGCAACAGCACGGGAATTGTCCATCCCATGGCCCACGTTGCGAAAGGTCTTGCGGTCCATTCTGCATTGGCACCCATACCAGATTCATCTGGCACAACAGCTAAAACCTCAAGATCCTTCTCGACACGCTGACTTTGCTTATCGTTTTCTGGCGAGGATGATTGTTGATGATCTGTGCCCGTGGAACATTTTATAGCAGACGAAGCACATTACACCCTAGAAAGAGCGGTAAACACGCAGAACAGCCGCATATGGGTGCACGAAAAGCCATTGCATTCCCCCATGTCGTGACTCTACACGTGTGGGTTCACCGGTGATTTTATTCTAGGCCCCTTTTTCTTCGAGGAAGTGACACAACGAGGTCCTGTAAGATGTTCTGTGACAAATGCACGGTATTGTGAACTTTTTTGCACAGCATGTGATTCCTGCCTTGCGAGAACGACCATGCTTGTAAACCACTGTCTTCATGCAAGATGGAGCACCTCCTCATATTGGTCGACGAGCGAAGGAACTGCTTCGTGCCAACTTTGAAGATGATCGTGTGATCTCTAGAAGCTTTCCAGATGCTTGGCCTCCACGTTCTCCAATTTTATTTATATTTATATATATTTATTTTTATTTATCCATTTATTTTTATAGTATATATTTTTTTAGTTATATGTTTATATTTTATATTTATAAATAAATAAAAGCGAACACATATTTATATAAATTTAAATAAAATTAAATAAATAAAAGTCACCAATGTTAGTTCTGATGAAATAAAAAAAGAGATTCATATATTTATGTAATTGAAATATTATTAAACCACTCCTTTTCTTATATAATAATTAATAGACCAC
This sequence comes from Rhysida immarginata, assembly GCA_023313115.1. NCBI lineage: Eukaryota > Metazoa > Arthropoda > Chilopoda > Scolopendromorpha > Scolopendridae > Rhysida > Rhysida immarginata. The sequence goes on along the minus strand of JAHWFO010081222.1, from coordinate 480,961 downwards.
CTTTAAAAATACATTTGGACCTTGAATTAATATATAAAAAAAAAAAAAAAAAAAAAGCTCCTAAAATATATCACAATGCTTATTTCTGTTGCACTTTAAATGTAGCCTTAAAATCCATTTGTATTTCCAATAAATTGTTTCAAATAAATTTCCAAAAATTTTTCTCTTAAAGATTGAATATTTTATTCAAGTTTTATTCATTTTTAAGCAATTTTAAATAATACAATTTTCTAGATAAAGAACAAATCAACTTAATATAATCCTTATGATAATAAGAAACTCCACCCCTTATTCCTATACTTTTACCATACTTGCTACGGAATCGCGTTAGGGCACCAAAATGGCGGACTCAGATCACGTGATTAGGGAAAGCCAATGAGAAGGCAAGATTGTCGGCAACTGGTAGAGGAAAAGAATGGCCGTACCACAGATTACTTATTACACAGATGGGACAAATGATGACGTCCTTATGGAGAAAATGGAAACAGGTCACGTGATTGTGTTCCACTGTATCGCCAGGTGCGCTGCAATCTGTGACTATACTAAATTTTATTATTTAAGAAAAAAACCATGAATCATGCACTTTCCATCACGTAAAAAAATATACAGCATATCCTTTTGAAATTTTCATACACAATTCTTCATTAAGCATGAAAATAAACGTGAAAAACAATGCTTCGAAACAGCGCACCCAGCGGTACAAAGGGACTTTGCAACAATCGATGACGTCAAAACAATGAGCCATGCTGTTTCCACTGCTTTAACATTGATTGTCCCAATGACGTATATTAAAGATAGACTCCCGAAGCAATTGATGTAATTTGAAGCAAATTGGGAAGCTCCATGCCCAGAACTGTCATGGCCGAAAGTGAGTGAAGATGATGCAAAACACATGGCTAAACATGAGAGTAGCTGATTAATAATTCTCTCACACGCCGATCACGGAGTGATAAGTTTATCTTTTCTTTTACTTTGTATTTGAAGTATTTTATTATATTTTATAAACATTTCTCGATCATGGTTTCAATTTCAATTTCGTTTCGATTGCCTTTCAGTTATGTATTTTCATTTTAGTTACGTAGTTTTGATTTATGCTTGTGGAAAATGATTCCTGATCCTTTTTCGTGTCTCTTTGTACAGTTTACGCACAACAACTTTGAGGAATGACTTTGAATTAATTATTCATCGGGCCCAAAACTTTCAAAAACAAAGCAGCCAGACAGCTAATTACTCCACGGCTCACTCCTGCCCAGTACTGTCATGGCTCAATTTGCTTCACTTTTTGCCGCTGTTAACAATAGAATTCAGAGTCTATCTTTAATATACGTCATTGGATTGTCCCATCTGTGTAATAAGTAATCTGTGGCCGTACTTTCCTAATCTAGTGCTTTACCATTTGTCATTACACAGCGCTACATTTTCACCTGGTGGTGAAAATTTGCACTCATTTTTTTCGTTTCGGAATTCTCTTCCCCCATGGTCCGAATAATCTAATGTCAATTTTCATCACAATCGGTTCATTAGAGCAGGCGTTTTTTATAACCATCCTGCATTATTTGAATAATTTCTTGATGGGCGGCATTTAGAGCGTTTTTTTGTAATTGTCAAACATTTTTAATATTTTTACGGTACCGTATCGGATAAGGGAATATCAGATAATCGGGATTCTACTTTTTTTTTCAAAGTATCTTTGGATATATGTAGAGGAACCTGGTTTTTTTTTTCCCTCATTATATAAGTGAGCAGTATACATGAAAAAGGAAGATAAGCTTATAATTAAAGTTTTAATTTTATCTTTCATGTGGATTAAAGTTTTAGCTTTCTTTTAAGTTTTTTTTTTTTTTAAATTCCAATTTTTACCTTTCTTTCTTTATTTTTAATAGCTTAATATAGATCGGAAGGTGTACACCTTAAAAAGTAGAAGGAATAGAATAAGACGGGATGTGAATGGTGTTGGATGAACGTACAAAAAAATCTCTGAATTGATACATCTTCGAAACATTCCGGAATCACCTACGCCTTTTGAAATCTGTTGGATCTTAGCCGACAACATTAGCCTCTGTTACTCCTTGTAGGCTAAAATCAGACTATGCACCCGTTGGTATTAACATTCTTAAGAAGCTCTAGTAAAGCGGCGACCGCAATGAACCCCGATAGCTTCGGACGCTTGCCCGCCCGTAAGAAAAGCAGAAAACTCTCGCGAAAAACTCGTAAGCAAAGCGGAGGATATTAAACCTGGGACTTTGCAGTCTGCAGCCAGATGCTCTGATGTCCGAGATACTCTGCAAATGAAGGCTCAGAGCACCGTACCATCTTCGCCTCCCGTGCCCAGAACAATCGCTATGACACTGGTCGTAACCACCGAGAGACCAGGTGGTTACACACTGGTGCAGGTTTGTAGGTGAATAGACATGACTGGCTCTTTTCACATTACTTTGGTACTTTTCACGAACATTTAGTACTTTTTCACAATCATTTAGTTTGTTTTTTTTTCACAAACATTTTATAAATAAATTGTGTAAATTTACAGAACAGTTATAGATATCTATTATAAATATGGATTAAATGTTGGTGAAAAGGTACAAAATAATTGTGAAAAAGCTGTAAACATGTGTATGGGATTGTATAGGGATAGTAGTCACGTATTCCTTAGAACTATGAACGTTTTCAAACAGGAATATAAGGCATGTGATGTCATTCGATTGGAAATGATGGAGTTCTTTTACATTTTCTAAATACTACGTTCGAGAAAACCAATTTTTTGATAAAGAAAAAATATGAGAGTTAAAAATAGATAAACTCAGGGCTTCCGCTACTTTTCTATACCCTCCTCTGGAGGAATTAATTACTTGTTCTTATGTTATTTTCACTTGTTCTTTCCCGGATGTTGGTTGAAATGAGCGCGCGATTGAAATGCCTTGCAATTATTGAGGGGTTAAACATGAAAAAATCCTTTGTTTTATCCTAATCTGGTGGCGAATCAAAAATCCGCATTATCAATTGACTCGTCATGATTGGCTTAATTTAATAACAGAATCGCGTTTGGCGCCAAAGAATAGCGCCCTTTGACTAAAGGGAAATTCCGTTAGAGGTGATTTTCCCGTATCTGTTCAATATATCCTTCAGATTCCCAAAACTTCAGCTTTTGAAGGAACATCCTCAAAACACTCACCCAGCATCATAGATCGATTCGTAGTATAAAAGGTAACGTTTTGTTGATCTTTTCCTATGATTCGACATGATTCAACCAGAGTAATTATTATTTCGACTATCGTAGGACCGTTCATAAACCACGTGGTCAAGTAGAAGGGGAGGGGGTAAAGATCTGGGCACTGTTGACCACTTGATGCGGGGGGGGGGGGGGGCCGGGGGCTTAGGTAGCAGACACGTGGTCTTTTGGGAAGGAGCTACAGTGAGGGTGGGGAGTGAGCCAAAGACCATGTTGTCTGGGAAGGGAGTGGGGTTAAAGATTTTCCATATCGTAGCCACAGAGGGGAGGGGGGATAAAGAAATCGCTATTTTTTTGGCCAAGTGGTTTATGGATGATTCCTAAATTAATGTAACTTTGTGCTTGAATTCATCAGAAAGAGTTTTGCTTTAACACTACTTAACTTTTAATAACTAATTATTATTATTATTATTATTATTATTATTATTATTATTATTATAAAATATATGTTTTTTGAATGACATAAAAAATACTGAGTTCCTTTCTCCTCATTTCTCCCCAGCGTTCCTCGCCTTTTTGTAGCAGCTGAGTAATTTCCTTACCTGATCACCACAATTAATTTCAAATATTCAGAACGAACCAAATTGTAATTTTGAAACTTTATTTTTTTCAATATAAATCTCCGCATTTAGTTATGTAGTGGTCCCAATATGTAACCAGCTTCTGTATACCTTGTTTCGGGAGTCGATTTTACTTCGTGGTCAGTCTGTAAACGCTAACCCCTAAGGAGCTTCTTTAGCCGAACAGATGATAGGGACGGAATTTCCTGGCGCTAGGTCCGGGCTGTAAGAGGGGGGAGGTTCATGATTTCCCATTATCAGCAAGAAAGCGTGGAGTGAAAACGCACATCTCCGGGAGAAGAAAATTCAAGGCGCGAATAGTGCTGGCAAGGTAATGGCAAAGATGTTTTGGGATAGGTGTGGCGTTATTTCCTAAGTGATTTTCTTCCCAAAGGCAAGACAGCGTGCCTGAAAACAAATGTCCGAAGATGGTTTTGCAATCAACCGAATGAATTCTATGTATAAACAGAAACTGGTTACACGTTGGGACCGGTGCATAAACAAATACGGCAATTACCATACACACTCGTATATAAGCAACACCTCCTAGAGAGAAGGCCTGATAACGGAAACATCTTACATTGATACATTATTATCAGTCGACCAAATTCCAAGTAATCTCGAGCCTACTGTCCTAGCAATAATTTTCACACCTCGTAGAAACGGACTTCATTGTTGACTCGGCACTTGTTTAAAAGGTGAAAATATGAAATGATAACGATGAAAAATTTTGAATTTTGAAGGTCTTGAAGAATTTGAATTTTGAAATTAAGGTCCGAAAAGTCCGGAAAAGTTCACAATAAAAATTTCGATGAAATAGCCGATTATTTCTTGATACTTAAAAATTAAACATGCTCCATGATAACTTAAAAATAAAAATTAAAATTAACTTTTAATTCACTTAACAAGAAAACTAAGTAGTGACGTCAGTTCCTGGCCCGTTGCCTAGCGATTCCAAACTTAGATTTTATTTAAAATTATGAGTGTCGTCCATAGATGTAATTTTTTTTTGACTTTGTAAATTATTTTTTATGACTTTACATGCTACAGAATATAAATTTAAGATATGAAGACTCAATTTCCATTTTTACCAATTTCGGCGTAAATGGGTTAACAAAATAAAATTTCCCCAATTAGCATTTTATGAAGCGGCCCCTGAAGCGAGAGGATAGACTGCCCTGCAGTACTATCCTGTATATTTTGCAACACCCTGTACAGTCAAAATTATCATGATCAAAAGGATCATTAGTACCAACAAAGAAGTTTATATACATGAAATCATGATATGGAACATTTTCATTTATTAAACAACTCTTCAATTTTTCGTTTATTCTAATGTGGTGCAGCTCACATTGGAGCCTATAGACCTCAGTACTCACGGGCTCTTAATAACTGCATCAACGATCCCATTTGTGAGGGTAAGCTTATTTGTGAAATGGTCCTGATTATGTAAATGTATTAAAGGTGTTAAAGGTTTGTGGAGTGACCTGACAGGGGCAGCCATTCGAGCATACATTGACATCTCTTGAACAAATGTGGGCTGCACCACATTGCCTAGTCGCTCGCGGGAAGCCAACAATCAGGCAGCGCAACATACTTTAATCCCCCTGTAACCTCTGTGGGGGTTGGCTTGCGATACCATGTTCATAGGAATAAAAATGCTTCTTTATACATGTTCTCTCACGGGTATGAATATTTACCATTTATTTCCGGACACCCTGTATAACTATCTTTATTAATGTATAAACAAAGCTTTTAATAATTATCTGGATACTTTTTTCATGCATTAATTGAATTTTTGGTGTGTGTGTATTTTATTAGTATACCGAGACTCATGCTAATTCAGGATTCGTTAAAACTTGCGGAAAATAAAAATGCGAAATGTTATCACACTAGCAAGATATGACTTACTTTCAGTATAATTTCTTATGCAAATTCCGCGTTATCCGTCACTAAAGAGTTGATTATCCGGACCGCTACGCTATAAGCTAACATCTTAAGCCCGAGTTCTATGGTGTTAATATTTCGTTAAGTTTTATCTTTATTTTCCTTAAGTATTAGCGAATCCTGAATTATTATGAGCTTTGGTATACTAAAATACACATATAGTAAACCCCGTTACAACGTACCTCACTTTAACGTACATTTCAGAATAACGTACAGATTTCGAATCCCCGTCCCAAACGTAGGAATTTGAATGCTAAAAAGTT
>JAHWFO010081222.1:446338-474952 GCA_023313115.1 Rhysida immarginata | reverse complement strand
TTCAGAATAGCGTACCTCACTTTAACGTACATTTCAGAATAACGTACTAATTTTACATCCCCTTGGTTAAATTATCCCTTCAGTACAACGTACATCGTTCACAGGTCTTGCACTGATTGGTCAATGCAGTCCATGCGAAAGTTGCAAATGGGCCGATGGGCTAATTAAGCCGAGTTCACATTTCATTGCTTGGTCAGTATAGCATACGAGGTCTGTTCAAAAAATACGTAGACTGTTTGAATTGCGCGGGCCCTATTGGTCCCAATCAAAATCGCTTGGTGTCGCCATCTTCTGATAGATCCGCTGATTACAAGGCAGTTTTTTGATTGCAAATATCAGTATTGGTTGATTAGCTATGCGGTTGTTTGTGAAGTGTGTTTTTTTCGTTTGGCGGATTTTTAGAATGAATGACTTGAACGAGCAAAGAGTTGCTGTGAAATTTTGTGTTAAACTCGGAAAAACTGCCACTGAAAAGGCCAGAAATGTGGACGAGTGGTGACCGGTTGTTTCATCACGACAACGCTCCAGCCCATTCAGCCCTCAGAAATCGAGAGTTTTTGGCCAAACACTCGATCACTGTTCTTCCTCACCCACCCTACTCACCTGACCTCGCTCCTTGTGACTTCTTCTTGTTTCCCAAACTCAAAAGACCTTTGAAAGGAAGGAGATTTGAGACGATTCCCGACATAAAGGCAAATGCGACGAAGGCGCTGAAGGACATCACAAAAGAAGCGTTCCAGGACTGTTTCCAAAAATGGAAACACCGTTGGGATAAGTGTGTGCGTCGGGGAGGAGAGTACTTTGAAGGGGACCCAGATGTGTAACTTCTGAATAAAGTATATTTTGTTTTATGACGTCAGTCTACGTATTTTTTGAACAGACCTCGTATATAAACCCGGAAATCTCTGCATGCTACTCAGTCTAGCATGTTCGATTGTCGATTGTCGCATACACCTCTGCTGAGTTAACGGATTCAGAGATTCTGGAGATGGGACAAAAGCAAAATGAAATTCATAGCGATCAGAAGACGAATATGAAAATGGCCATTTAGAACCAGAGGTAACGCCCGTCTCAACTTTGGTAACAATGAAGGCTATAAAAAGCTTACGAAACTATTTTGCACAGCATAGCGGTGCACCAGAAACATTTAACTTCACAATGTCAGATATGGAGGAATTTTGGGGGAGGCAAGTTATAGAAAGAAAGCAGACAGCCATTACAGATTTTTTTTTTAAATTAATGTAATACTACATATTGTATATGCTATAGTGTATTTGTATTGAATAAAATAAAATGCATTCATGTGTTCTTATGTTTTTCTATGAATATATGCATTTTTCACAAGCCCCCTTCCCCCCCCCCCAGTTTCAGTATAACGTACACCTCAGAATAACGTACAAATTTCCAGGTCCCTTGAAGTACGTTGTAACTGTTTTTAATTAATATTAATGCATGCAATATGTGTTGCTTTAAAATTATTTATTATCATAAAATAGGGATGGGGGCGAAAACTTATGCAGCATTAAAAAATTCCATCTAGGACTCCGCATCACTGGGAAATTTTAAATTAAAATTTTAAATTTAATTAAGATTTAATTTTATATTGAAGTGAAGCTCTGAGTTTCCTTGGGGCCTTGATGCGGATTGACGAAAAAGTATTTTCGACTTAAATTTCTCGACTTACACACGAGTATACATGTATGTTGACAAAATAAGGCAATACATAAAGTTTCCAAAATACAATTTGGTTTGTTCTGGACGTTTGAAATTTATGAAACGCAAATTACGGTTACTTTCCGATTTCCCCTCATAAATTCCTACTTTCACCCAATAGCGATTTGGATGGGAATTCCCCTTTACGCTTTAAAGGTTTCATTTTCCTTTTTAGTAAGGGAACATTTACTCTACCGTTTATTCAGGACATGGAAGGTAAAATCACTCTGCCTTTCCTTATTTGGATGGCTTTTCCTTTCCTTATCTTGTTTGTGTAGAAGTTTTTTAGATCCTGTATTAAAAGTACTGATTAACAAACCATTTTTATGTATAATCCATATAAATCATTTTTATATCCTGGAGATAGAAAATCTTGATATTTGCGAACAGAATAAAAGAAAAGGTATTGATTGATTATTTTGCATAATAGTTATCTTCTATTGAAAACACAATCACTAGTTCATAAGGATTGGTTGGATAAGTCTTTTGAACCTTCATCAAAATCATCCAGGAAACTCAAATATGTGGGATTTGTGTACTTTAATATAAGCAAAGCCATAATAATGAACTTATAAATGGCTCAGGAATAAGAAATATAGTAGGATTTATTATGCTTAAGCGTATCGGTTTATACACCAGTCACAGGCATAAGAAGAATAGATCTTTGAACTATACTCACATGCCAGAAGTCATGGGATAGCAGTCCCCACCCCCCGAAATTGGTCACCATGTCAACTATATCTCTGGACTCTGTTACCCGAAATGAGTAGACTGGACTCTGTTACTAATATGTGTTCTCGCCATAATCTACCTACTCTTATGGTTATTTATAAGGTTGCGCTGATTTCTGAGTTAGCGAGCGCTATCCGTGATGAAAACCATCCTGCTGCCTTCGTAAAAGAATGGTTCAAGATAGGCAACGGAGTCGGACAAACAAGAAGGTTCCTATTTGAGATTCCTTTTAAAGTGTCAGGGTTCAAATCCAAAAGTTTCCCTTATAGTGCTATTGCCATTTGGAACGATCTGCCTTACAATATCCGTAACTCTGTCCTGCAGTGTACCTTGCCCCAATGTGCTATGAGTTGCATTCATTTTAAGCGCTGTCTAAAGTCGTACTATATAAATTTATAGGGTCGGCTTTTTTATGCTGTTATAGTTCTTTTCCTTTCCACTTTAAGCTCGTTTTACTTCTCTTTTAGTCTCTATTGACGTTTTGGCTTTTACGAGCCTTTGATCCTTTCTGCGCGGTTCTTTTGTTTTTGGAGGGTTTTTTACCTTTTCCATTACTCCTTTGCGAGTGCTTAATCCTAATAAAATAAATATGTTACATGGGGACCCTCCCCCCCCCCCCACAAGCAGGATTGGGCTAGCCCCCCTCAGCCCCTCCAGAAAAAAAATTCTGGGTACGACCCTGGCATCATGTGCAAATAGTATAAATATGCAAATCAGTATCAGTAGGTTTAGTTGCACTGTCATGAGTAAGGGGTGAGGTGTGTTCATTGTGACAGTGGCTACAGAGTTCGAACGTGGCCTGGTATGTGGAGCACGACGTATGGATCATTCAATATCGGAGGTGGCTCGAGAATTCAACATCCCACGGCCCACAGTTTCAAGAGTCTACCGAAAGTACCAACTTTACGGTATTACCTCTCACCATGGACAACGCAGTGGTCGACCACACCTTCTCAATGAATGGGACCAACGGCGTCTGAGTAGGATGGTCACCGCTAACAGGCAACTGATACCATGCCAGATGACATCAGATTTTAACCAGGATGATACTGGAGCTGTACCGATGCGAACTGTGCAAAGAAATCTGGTGTCCATTACGAGGATGCCCTTGTTAACGACAAGACATCGTCAGCAACGTCTCTCCTGGGCCCATGAACACATCGACTGCGCACTTGACACACGAGTCTCGATTCCAGATGATACGAGCTGATGGTGGGGCTCTAGTGTGGCGCAGGCCCCATGAAGGCCATGGGCCCAAGTTGTCAAGCATGCACTGTGCAAGGCAGTGGTGGCTCCGTCATGGGCGGCTATTGTGGGAAGCTCTCCAGTCGGAATGGTTGGCAATGTCTTCAGATGTCTTCCAAAGACTTGTGGAATCAATCCCACGTCGCACTGTGGCACTTCGTTATTAGGTGCTATCCACAGGCAAAGATATCAATACAGGCGAACACCAGGAAGACCTGTCCACAATCAAAAACGGGATTTAACAGCCTTTGAACGTTGTTTTTTTTTAATTTGTATATTATAATCCAATACGTCCATCCAGGGCCAGTATTGCCAGAGGCCGACGAGTTGGGTACCTGGATGGACCTGGATTAAAGATCGGGGGGGGGGGGGGGGTAAAAATCGTGCCTCACTGATGGTCGCCCATCCAGTGACTAGCCGTGCCTGATGTTGCTTAACTTCCCTGAAGTTAGTGTTCAGTGAAAGCCCACGAGGCCACGACCTCCCCAAAAAATATTTCCAAAATCCGATGAATGGATCATCAACAATCACAATCCAAAGCAGAAGATCATGTTGAGCATTTCAGGAACAGTGTAGCTTGCCTGAAATTGTCCAGAAATTGATCTGTCTTCCATGTGCTTTTCGTCATGAAAGTGGATGTTGTTATGTTAATTTTTGGCAATTTCTTGATTTGCATGTTGAACATTCAAATGTCTTTGTGAAGTGCATAGGGAGGTAACTAATAAATTTAACATGTGATTGTTGGTGATCCGTTCTTCGGATGTTGGAAATTTTTGTTTTGTTTTGTTGGGAATTCCATGCTGAACAAGTCTTCAATTGGAATTTTTCGTGTATTTGTTACGGTTTTTTAAGATAGGATTTGAATGAGACCTAATTTGCATATTTGGAATGATGAAAAGTGCACCATGGGATAAGTCACCCACAACTTCCTATTCGTTGGAGTCATCAAAATTGACATATCTGCTTCGGTTACGAAAATAAAAGGAGGGGGACTCATTTCTGTATCCACCCTGTATAAATATTCTGTTTTTATGACTTCACGCTTTAATCTCTCGCATCTACTTAGATATTTTTACTATCTTATAGACTATTCATCCATTAACAAACTTGTGCTTATTCATGCGCATCCATTTATACATCTCACTCAGACATGCTATCGAGTATGCAACCCCTGGCAAAAAGAATGAACTCACTATGCGACTTATTATTGACAAGGGAAAGGAAAGTTACAGAAAACCTATATTTAAATTGAAAATGCAAAAACAAAAGTGTTTTAATGACTCCCTGAGTCTAATCTATAATATATAGTAATTTAATGTCAATACATATAATTGGATACAAAATAAAAATGAAACGTAACCCACCACCTTGGAAAAAAGTATCAACTAAGTGGTTTCCTGAGAAAAAAACTTTGAACTCAAACAACTTTTCTGTGGAAAAGAAACAATTTAATACATTAGTATTTTGTAATTCCATCCTTGGCTTCAATTACAGGTTATCACAGTTCTGCACGGTAAGTTTATGCCACCCTTCAGTAATGGCCCTTTTGAGTTCATCTTTGTTGGACGGATGACCTTCTCTTATCAACTCTTTCAGTTCACGCCACAAGTTCTCAATTGGGCTGAGGTCGGGCTGTTGGCAAGCCATCTTAAGATGCTTCAGGCCATTGTTTATAACCACTGTTGCACTATTCCTGTAATCTGATGGTTTCATCGTCTCCAAATGGTCTTCAAGTGTTGGAATTAAGAAGACTCCAGTACTTCCAAATATGCTTCTGAATTCATGATACCTTCATTATACACATTCTGCCTGGACCGCTGGCCGTCACACAATCCCTTTTGATGAGAGATTTCGTAAACTTTACAGAGAAATTTAGGCAATCCTCTTGAAATTTGTCATCAACACGCCTCCAAACAAATGTTCCATCACTATCTCCTGCACCAAGGGCAATTCTCGACTCATCGCTGAAAATTACCTTCTTCCAGAAGAATTTGATCTTGCTGCTTCGTAGTTTTACGGGGGTCTCCCACTTCTTCTCTTGTTTTCTACTGTTCCCTGGTACCAATATTTTCTGTATATTTGTGATACGGCAGTCTGAGAACATAGCAGCTATTCTGCGACTATTCTTGTGCTTTTTCCAGATTCACAAATTTTACAATTTCTTCTTTGAACTGTTGTGAAAACTCTTTTGAAAGTGCCATTGGATCACGAAAACACAAACACTACGACAGGAAAACTACAGTACTTTTATGTTTATATAATCGAATTCCACAAAAAACCTGACTTCCCTTTATTTGGATTGTGTTATTTAGCGTTTTTAGGGGTGTTGCGTTAGGTGAGTTCAAAGTTTTTTCTCAGGAAACCACTGAGTTGATACTTTTTTCCAAGGTGGTGGATTTTTTTTACATTTTTTATTTTGTTCCCAACTAAATGTATTGACATTAAATTAATGTACAATATAGATTAGACTCAGGGAGTCATTAAAACATTTTTGTTTTTGCATTTTCAATTCAAATCTAGGTTTTCTGTAACTTTACTTTCCCTTGTTAATAATAAGTCACGCAGTGAGTTCATTCTTTTTGCCAGGGGTTGTATTTAACCATTCATATTTTTCCACATTTAAATTATTCATAAAGTTTTTCAGTACGTTTTGGTAATGACAGCTTGCTCATTCGCATCTGGTTTTATTTTGAATGAAAGAATGACGATGGCTATTTGGTGCGGCCGTCTTCTTGCTAATACCTTAATGAGGATAATTATTGAGAATAGCGTGAGAATTCCCTGAAGGAAATTTTCTCTCGTTAAGTTTCTTTCAATTTTTTTTTTGCGATATTTCGAAAGCTTTTAATTAACCATCTTATCCTCCGCGCGGAGAATGGCTGCCTTCTCATTTCCTTATTTGGCGGATGTTTAATTATCTGGCCTTCTTTGTTAAATGAAAAATTATTTTCTTTTAAATGCAAATTTGCCTGATAATGTAATTGTTCTTATCACTTTTGTGAGCATTAAGAGATCAAGTAAAAGTTAAATATTGAAGAAGAACTAGCGAAAGTATTAAGCAAGAAACTCCCATCTTTGCACTCCTTAAATTCTTCGATTTCTTAATCTGTGGTAGCTTTGTGTTTTGTTCTCTTGAGTGATTTCACCATTCTGTTTCCGCATTACGTATCTGCACATTGTGTGTGTATCTAAAAAATGTCAGATATACTGCAGTTTCCTGTTTGCCTTTAGTGTCTCTGACAAAGATATTGAAATTGTACGGCTCAAAACTATTTTCTATGAATGTTGTTCCTACTATCTAAACACAATGGTTCCTACTTTTCCGGGAATGACCTCACATTTTTAGAATACAACTGAATCTTTAGATATCGGGAAGAATAAATATTTTGTGTAATTCAACGTGATCGTTAGACTTGATAATTTTGAAAAAGGTGAAAATGATATTAAAAAAGCAATGCTCCTGTATTATTAATCAATTCCCTGAAACACTAGTATTTTAGTGCAAATATCGAATAAGATCAATGTCTCAACTGTAGAAAGGCTTATTTGTATACAAAAAATTATATACGGTGGATACAAAAATGACCCCCCCCCTTTTATTTTCATAACCGAAGCAGATAGTCAATTTTGATGAATCCAATGAATAGGAAGTTGTGGGTGCACTTTTCATCCTCCCAAATATGCAAATTAGGACAAATTCAAATCCTATCTTAAAAACCGTAACAGACACACGAGAAAATTTCAATTGAAGACTTGTTCAGCATGGAATTCCGAACAAAACAGAACAAAATTTCCAAAATCCGATGAGCGCATCACCAACAGTCACAATCCAAAGCAGAAGATCATGTTGATTATTTCGGGAAGAGTGTATTGCTCTGTCTTCTGTATGCTGACACATGCCTTTTATTTGCTTTTCCTCATGAAAGTGAATGTTATTATGGTAATTTTTGGTAATTTATTGATTTCCTGCAGGGGGGGGGGGGTAAGTAATAAATTTAACATGTGATTGTTGGTGATCCGTTCATCGGATTTTGGAAATTTTTCTTTTGTTTTGTTCGGAATTCCATGCTGAACAAGTCTTCAATTGGAATTTTTCGTGTATCTGTTACGGTTTTTAAGATAGGATTTGAATATGTCCTAATTTACATATTTGGGATGATGAAAACTGCACCATGGGATAGGTCAGCCACAACTTTCTATTCATTGGATTCATCAAAATTGCCATATCGGTTACGAAAATAAAGGGGGGGGGGGGGCTCGATTTCAATAGTTATTATTATTACATTTGCAAGATTTTTTTAAAAAAAATTTCACATTCATAATGACAGCATGTCAAAGAAATTGGCATTGGACGCCATTCAGGACCGACTTAATATATTTCATAATTTTGTAAATATCAGTATAAAATGCACCTGGGCTGTGTATATTTATTTGTTTGTGTCAACAATCGACCGGGCGCATTTTTACAGGGTGTTGCAAAAATATACAGGACGGTACTGTTGGGTAGCCTATCCTCTCGCTTCAGGGGGCTGCTTCATAAAATGATAATTGGGAAATTTTATTTGTTAACCCATTTACACGGAAATTGGTAAAAATGGAAATTGAGACTTCAAATTTTTTATTCTGTAGCAAGTAAAGACATAAAAATAATTTACAAAGAATATAATTAAAAAGGGAGTTAAAACTAATCTTTATATATAAAAATTCAGGTTCAGGATGCTTCTGTAAATGTTCTAAAAACTTTTGAACCACTTATGCGATTGAGCTCATATACGTACCATATGTTCATTAGGTTCACAGTAAGGTTTACATGTCCCCAAAGGGAGGGGGTGGGGGTAAATATATCTTGGTTATGTTTGTTTGTTTCCTCAAGAGATGTCGCCAGGGAAACGCCATCAAAATTTCATCAAACAAACAGACCGAGCAACGCTGGGCATATGATAAGATAATTTAAAAGATTACTAAATAACAAAGCTTCTAACAGTCCAAATAATCTCAAGACCACTGTCCTGGCTATAATTTTCACACCTTGTTGAAACGGACTTTATTGTTGACTCGGTACCACGGTCTATACAATTCAGAAGTAAATGGTCGTTCAATGGACTTTCTGCGCTCTATGCGGCACCTACCGTGATTTCAATTTCCTAACTTGTAAAGTTATTTTATTTTTTTAGTTGATTCCCAAAATTAATAGTGAGCTATATAATGCATTCAGTAGTTGGATTGTCAATTGACCTTTATCATAAACTCTCGTTCTCACACACTTTCTTAGCCTTTGCAGCCTTGACTACCCACGTGACCACATAAAAAATGGCGTCCCTTGGTCGTGTTGTAAGCATTTGTGATTTGAGTAAAATTCACTTTTTTTACATTCTCCATAGGTTTTTACTACTTTAAAGATTTTTATTATTATCTTTATTAATTTAACATATATTATTAACCTGAAATTTGCAAAATATAATGATTTAAATGTTTACTGATAACCTTTCATAATTTTAATTTAATAGTCATTTCCAAATTACCTATAAAATTATTTTCTAATGATGTTTATTTCTTTCTCCTCACTCTGACAATTGGGAATACAACAATATTTAACCATAGCAATAAAAATTTTGAACAACAACAATTAAAACTTTCACTTAAGATACAGTCAGCAAATGCCGTTAACACGTCCAGTGTCCGCCATTTGCATTTTGTAAAAACATCAGTGACGTTTAGTGGCAACCAATCACAATACAGGGGATAAAGGTCAATTATTTCTTTAAGATTATGTAGAATACATTAATTTCGGCAGTATTATGCCAATAATTCCGGCTGCATTGAAACTGAAAATGAAGCTAAAATTTCTAGCTCACGATAGGGCGGCGCTGCATGCGTTTTAGTCCGATTGTACATGCAGCGCCATTTTTCAATTGAGTTACCCCCCTATCGGGAGCTAGAAACTTTAGCTTCATTTTTCAGTGGAGTTGGATGACCAGCTACTATCTACAGACTTGTTTAAAAGGTGACAATATGAAATGATAACGATGAAAAGTTTTGAATTTTGAAGGTCTTGAAGAATTTGAATTTTGAAATTAAGATCCGAAAAGTCCGAAAAGTTCACAATAAAAATTTCGATGAAATGAAAATGCAGTCCAATAAATAGCCAATTATTTCATGATACTTAAAAATTAAACATGCTCCATGATAACTTCAAAATTAAAATTAACTTTTAATTCACTTAACAATAAAACTAAGTAGTGACGTCAGTTCCTGGCCCGTTGCCTAGCGATTCCAAACTTAGATTTTATTTAAAATTATATGCTGTCGTCTATACATGGAATTTTTTTATGTCTTTGTAAATTATTTTGTATGTCTTTACATGGTACAGAATATAAATTTAAGATATGATGTCTCAATTTCCATTTTTACCAATTTCGGCGTAAGTGGGTTAACAAAATAAAATTTCTCAATTATCATTTTATGAAGCAGCCCCTGGAGCGAGAGGATAGGCTACCCAGCAGTATTGTCTGGTATATTTTTGCAACACCTTGTACATTGCGACAACGCCGGCTCGGTGGCCGAGAGCGTTGAGGCGCAGGTCTTGCCGCTCTCGTAACCAGCGAGTTGCGGGTTCGAATCCCGCCAAGGGCATGGATGTGTGTGTTTGTCTATTTTCATCATCATCCTTTCATCCTTTCATCATCCTTTCATCCCATACGGCTAGTCTCCTGGAAGAGGGAAATGCGAGCTGGAAATCCATCCATCCATCCACATTGCGTCAACAATGGCTGATTAAAGTAATACAAAAATATATTAAAAATATAACATGGAGGCATGTTCAAAAACAGATATCTAGAGGATGCAATTTCTCAAGCGTTTGCTGAAAAGTTCTTCAAATTGGTGAAGATACTTTGCCTACTGAGCACAACGGGTTCAGGATACGATTCCAGCTCTATAACTGAATATAATTCTATTGAAAGAGTTATTAGCTGTAAATTATCCAGAATTCCACAACTCTCTCTGCTCACAACGTTTTCTGCTCACCCATCCTGCTACTCTGGAATCTTGACTCCTCCTAATTATGAAATCGTACTTTCTGCCAAAAGAATGTTGCCCAATGTTATAGAAACAACAGTACTGATTGGGAAAGAAAAGGGTGAAGTTGATTTTATTCCTCGCATGACTGTACGTATATTGCAAAATTTCATCAAACAAAGAGCCCGAGCAACGCCAGGCATATCAGCTAAGTGGGATATAAAGAGATCAAGAAACTATGGCTATAAAAATTGAAATAGTATATTATGTACTACGTGGATAAATGGTTTATTTATTTGATTCTAATTGATTAGAGACAAATATAAAGAAAATTCCATAGCCTGGACCAGGGACCTTCGGGTTATCATAACCAGTATTCTCTATGTAATTATTAATATCCAAGGGCATTTGAAAGTAATTCTTGGTTGGTGAATGAATTGAAAAAATTACTTCGCATGCAATATGCTACACGAATTAAACGAACAAGATTATCATCTAAGAATGTTTAGTAAGTTAGTTAAAAATGCGTTTTGCATAGAAGTGGATGAGTTATATTGTGTTTGAGACATTTATTTGAAATCCGAACTGTTGCACCAAAATAGGCATTGACCTTTGGAACACCATGTTTTTTGTTTATCGAAAGTAAAGGAAAACTTGTACTTGAATTGCCTACTTTAATTTATCATTTAAACTTCTACCGTGAAGCTATTGCGAGTAAAACCGGTTCGTAATGACGTGAATACTAATTATCTATGTAGAAGGACCATTAGATAATAAGCAAATACGGTTTATTTTTATCGAGTTTGATGGTTACCTAATTAAGATGAGGTAAATGCTTATTTACACATCCATTTCAGCACCCAATGATAAATAGTTATTGTTGTTTTTTTTTTAATTTTTATTTTTTTTTCAAATTGTCCATTGATTGTTGAGAAGATCGCTGATCAAAGCTTCTCCAATTTCTATTGATTATAAACAATTGTTTGCGAAATATATCTACCTCCCATTAAATCATTGCGATAATAGCGTACAATCTTGAGTATTGTCATCGTATATATTAAAAAATACGATGCATCGCCAGATGTATATATTAAATGTCCTTGTTTATCGAAAACTCTTCAGTCAGTGCTGCTGTTGCTTGACTTTGCACTTCGTCAGGTGAAAAAAGCAATTACACATTGATTCGAACACTTCGTTTTCTGCTAAAATATATGGTTAAAAGACTACCCGTGCTCTTAAGAATGACCAGTGCCCGAAAAAGATTGATTTGGCCCTACATTATGGCCAAAACGGGAAGAGATTGAGAAGAGTGAATTTGGAAAAGCACAAATGCATGAAAAAAATTAAGAAGAGAAAGCGAAAGAATATTTTACATTAATGTGCAATTATCACTGAAGACGAGAACCAGGAAGTCTTAAATTGGTGAGTTGGAAATAATTGAACCAAATATGAGATGTTATTAAGTAGCGGAAAAATGGAGCTACTTATTGTTTTCACAATGTCCGTCTGTCTGTCCGTCCCCTTCATAATTTCCGCATTTTTTGAGGTAGAAGGTTACTAAGGGCATGAGCACCTTCACTATTTAGTTTGGTTTTGATTGGCCCACTGGGGTGGAAGTTTCGGGGGCGGAAATTAGAGGGGACCAAAAGGTCTACGCGTATTTATGCATATAAAGGAGTGAAATTCGGTATGCAGATTCCCCTAAGTAAGATCAACATTACTGTAAAGTTTCGGCCAAATTGTCCCAGTGGGGTCGGAATTGTAGGGGTGGCAGTTACTGGGTCTTTACAACTGTGGCAACCTATGGCATGTCATATATCATTCGATCGGAAATGATGAGAAACACTTTCTAAATACTATATTCAAGAAAATCAATTTTTTGATTTAAATAATTGGGGAGGGGGTAAAAAGTGAGATAAAAGGGTAAAAATAGATGATCTTAGGACTTCCGCTACTTTCCTATACCTTCCTCGGGAGGCTTAATTCCTCCGTCGCTTTTCGTTTGGGACTACAGTAAGGGTTTATTAATAAAAAATGTTCACCACATCATCATGTACATATCCTTAAATTTGTGAAACGTCGTCCATTTACATCCTGTATATAAAATAGTTACTGTTTACTTTTGGCTCTCACCGCTGAAGATGGCTACCTGGTAGCCGAAATATGTATACGGTATTTCAATCCTCCTTGTTTCATATTTTTGGTTGTTCCATTCCACAGTTTTTGCTTAATTTTTGTCTCTATAGTTAGGAAATTGAGATCATTTCTATCTAGAATGCAGATAATTCACTTTGCTTGTCAGGGGAATTTTCATTTTCGAAATTCATTTCGCGCCTTTTTTACTATCTTATTTACGGTTTTCTTCTGTTTTCCGTACTAATATTTGTGTTGTTCGGAAGACGTCTTATCTGTTGGTTGTTACGAAACAATAGACTTAGGGCAACACCTCCTAGACAGAAGACCTGATAACGGAAACGTCATACATTGTTACTTCATCATTAGTTGACCAAATTTAGGGCTTATTATTGGTAGAAATACGATTAACAATGGTCAACTAATGATGATGTCACAATGTATGACGTTTCCGTTATCAGGCCTTCTATCTAGGTGGTGTTGCTTAGGGCTAATTCATTATCTACTTGCTCAGCTGAGACTTCTCAACTCAATCACGGATAAAGTATACAATGACATTGTTGCTGAAAATTCCAAGAGTTCCTCGTCTCAACAGTGTAGGTCCATTGTAGGTCTCTTTCTAGGTACTGTTGCTTGTACGGAATCTGAGACGGAATTCAAGACTTGAAAGAAAGGAGATCACATAATCAAAGATTTTTTAATACATATGTATGTGCATTTCAACAGTTAAGCTGTCTTCTTCAATACATATGCAGGGTGTCCCAAATTGATGTATACGTTCTTTGAAACGTTATAACTCAGCAACGAAATGAGATAGAAATATAAGGTTTGTTGTATTTTAATCCTTAAACTTCCTTAAGCCCGTCCATGTTCAAAATGTCCACCTTCTGCCTTTCATTTAGTGCGTGGACAAGTCGCGGAATGTAAGGCTTCCATTGTTGACCTCGCAAAATTCGATGAACACTGGATTTGGCGATACCAGTTTCACGAGAGCATTGCCTCACTGACTTCTTTGGGGATCGTGCAAAAAACCTCCATGACGGCATCAACACTCTCGTTATCAGTGGAACTTCTCTTTCTTCCGCACCGACCTTTCAACACATCTTTCACCGTTCCTTCGGCTTCAAACTTGTCTCAGAGTTTTGTTATTATTACCCTTGTTGGCGGTATGTAATAAATTCAGCCCTCCAACGTCGTTGAACCTCAACAACAATAACACTTCAGTATCCACTTACGTTCATCGAATGAAAGTCTCACTGCCATTTTGGTTTATAAACAAATGAACAACAATGAACGTATTGGTATGCTTTTCCAGCGCAGTCTGGATCATACACAGCCATAGACTTATATCTCATTTCCTTGCTGAGCTATAACGTTTCAAACAGTGTATACAACAATTTGGGACACTCTGTATATATTGAAAATTTTTTTTGTGGATATGTGACTCCTATCTTTCAAGTCATTTCATTGTACGAGTTTCCATGGCCAACTAGATTAAGATCTAGTTGGCCATGGTGTTTCACAGTTTTTTGATAAAGTTTCTGTCTATCCTCCTTTAAAAGTTGTATTTGTGCCAATATTATATCGATTCGACAGAGTTTCGATCTAAACATTTTGATTGCTCTGATCGATTTCTAACACACGAAGGATGGTCACCAGATCGATAACATTAAATCATTTATTAAAAACCGAATATCTCAATATTTTCTAGTTGCTAAATAAACATTCTACTTTTATATATACAGTAAATTGTTTTATTTTGCATAGATTATATTATTGATTGATTATTGATTTATTGCTACCAAAGATAAGGATAAAGGTAGCTCGGTGCCACACAGGAATCCCCACCAAGGCACCGAGAACAAAGACAAATTAAAAAAAAAAAAACAAAAAAAAACATTAAGTATATATTAATGAAGTTATTGATAAAATTATATAATTATATAAAAGAAAATATTATAAAAAACAATCCAAATTACTCTTAGCATTATGCAGTTAATTAAAACAAGATAAAATTTTGAATAATAAATTAAAATTAAAGCAAGGAATATAAAACAATTCTCGATTTCTAAACCGTGTATTACAATTAAATTTTAAGTAAGCCAAACAAAAAGGACTATCAATCTTTCCATTAATGATATTAACAACAAATTTTAAAATCTCCGAATGAAAGATGTCAACACAATCACAAATGTTCAAATCTTGCATGATCTGAGAAAAGGAGTAAATACCAATTCTAATATAGCGGTAAAAATAAAGTTTTGCGAATAGACTATACACTCTATGAAGTCTATTCTTGACATGGTTTGATGCAAACCCCCAAATTACTATTCTATACCGAATGACCGGTATAATAAAGAATTTAATAAAAAAAATTGCCACACTTAAAGCGTGAGGTCAGGTTACGAATCACGCCTAATTTAAATGGTGCGTTCTTGCACAATCTGTCCACATGGTCACCAAAGATTAACTTACGGTCAAGGAATACCCCCCAAATCTCGAATACTTTCAACCTTTCAATCAAAGTCTCATTGACAGTATAAGAAAATAAAATAGGTTTAATTTTCTTAGTAAAGATAATAACCTTAGTCTTACCATTATTAATAATCAGCCCATTATCTAGGCACCACTTAGAAAAAAAATATCAACCTTGACCTGTAAGATATCACAATCAGACCGAGTGATAACCTGCTGGAATAGCTTTAAATCATCTGCAAACATGGAGGCTCCTGGACCCAGCATCGCCAGGACATCATTAACATAGATGTCGAATAGTATTGGGCCCAGGCAGCTACCCTGAGGAACCCCTCTTAAAATGCGAAAACAAGAACGAGAAATAAAATTTCCCATCTTAATGCATGCTGAGAGATCAGATAAATAAGAGGAAAACCAAGCAAGCAAGGAACCCCCAATCCCATACCATCTTAACTTAGAGATCAATCTGGCATGGGGCACCCTATCGAAAGCCTTTGATAAATCAAAATAAATGGTATCAAGTTGCTCGTGCTTGTCGAAGCATTCTGTATTTTTAGTGACAAATGGAACAAGATTAGTCAGGGTAGATCGCCTTCGTACGAACCCATGCTGCTCAATATCAATCATTTGTTGAAAATAAAAATAAATACGGTCAAAAACAAGACGCTCTAAAATCTTGGAAAAGTGAGTTAATAAAGACACAGGTCTATAATTAGAACAAGCTAATGGATCCCCAGATTTGAAAATAGGACAGATCAATGAGGTTTTCCAACTGACGGGAAAAATACCTTTATCAAGACTTTTATTGAAAATATAGCAAAGAGGGGCAGCAATAATTTCAGAACAACCCTTTATGAGAAAAAGAGGCAAAGTATCACTGCCATACGAGCGCGTCAATTTCATACCTTTGATCGTAAGCCTGACTTCGTCGACCTGAAAAACAATTTTATTAAAAACATTAAAATCTCTATTCCTATATAATGTTTTTAATATTTTATACAGGGTGTTTTTGAATTGAGTACAGATTTTTTGGGAGATGATAGAAGAGGTCCTTAAAAGTATTTTTTGTCATAAGAACATGGGGTCCCCGCAGCTCCGTTTACTTCCAATACTGCATTGAACAATCAAATGACACCGGGACGCAGTGTGCGTTGGTAGGCCTAGATTATTTTATTTTTAACAATTAACACAAGCAATTGACTGTAATAACTTTTAAAGTAATTGTTTGCAAAGAAATTTCAAGGTGCACGTGCTTGTTTGTTGAAAAGTCTTAGGACAAACTTCGTCAAGGAGATTCCATGGTATCCAACCCCTTTGTAAAATACGATTAGCCCATATGGAAATGAACTAATCGCATTCTGGGAAAGCAGTAGGTAAAGATTTGTTTTAAAAAGTTCACTTGATGTGTTAATTGTTAAAAATAAAATAATCTAGGCCAACCAACGCACACAGCGTCTCGGTGTCATTTGATTGTTCAATGCAGTATTGTAAGTAAACGGAGCTGCGGGGACCCCATGTTCATATGACAAAAAATACTTCTAAGGACCTCTTCTATCATCTCCCAAAAAAATCTGTACTCAATTCAAAATACCTTGTATAAGGTTTGTTTTTGTTTATCTATAAATTCCTTCTTTGCTATAATCAGAAGAAATTGCTGGCGTAAACTTGATAAAGCGACGCTTGGTAACGGATAACGACAATCTTGATCTGTTTATTTATTTTTATTTTTTTTTTTGCTTTATTTCCTACAATTAATTAATTGGAAATCTGAAAAATATAAAAAATATTAGTAAATATTGTTTTCTTGCTAGCTGTTGTGTCGAATATAATTATTCATAGGCAGTGGGTAAGGCCAAAACAACTCTGTCAAACGTGTTACACCACCCTTTCATGAGATGGAAATGGAGTGTTTGAGTCAGTGGATTTATATTAATAAAATGTTCGGGTCATAAAAGGGTAGGGTTCCTCGGTTGCATAGCTTACATGTTTCTACAAGTTGGACTCGCAAAAGAAGAGAATATTTATAAGGTTAGAGTTGATCAACGAAACAAAAATTTAAAAAGAAAAAAAAAACAAACGAATATTTATCATGAAATCAATTCGCCTGATATTTAGAATAAACAACTTGAGCGATAGAGGATGAGTCAGAGAAAAAATGTTTTCATCTGCAGTTGGTTTTTTTTTTTTTATACATTCATTGAGCATGTGAATTGAACCGTGGCAGCCGAATGAAGGGAAGAAACTTGTGGCTTCCACCCTTCACCTTGAGAAATGGATTGATCCAACTTTGAAGGGCGTTGTTGTGACACCCGCCTTGACCGAGTCACGTGGAGGATGCTGTAAGTGGAGATCCTCAGGCCATTGTGGATGCTGACTCGTTAAGCGGGGGCGTCCAGCAGCTCTTGTTGCATAAGTCGAAGTACATTAGAATAATGAATTAATCTTGTGTATAGATAACCAACTACCAATTTCTATGACCCACCCTCTAATTTCCTATCCATCCTTTGAGAAATATTGGACCTAACCTAACTTATTTACTCTAAACATTAGTTTGGCCTAAAAGTATCTATCACGACGTTTTCGATTTTGATTAGTCATATTTCGAGTTATCTCCGGAATTGTCTTCAAGATTGTTGCCGTTGATAGCACAAGTGTTAATTTTTTGGATACGCGGTTAGTCTATAGATGAAATTTTTCATGTTCTATAACATTTAGACACGGGTTTTCAATTTGGGGTAGAACTAAGAATTTCGCTGTCAATGAAGGTGTGTTAAATCCAAACAGAAATTGAATGAAATTTGTATAAACAAGAAACAGATCAATTGAATCGGCTCGTTTTGTCCATTCTTGTTTTCGAAAAAAAACCTTGCCTCCATTCATGTATGTCATGGTCTTGACCGCGATTTGGTTGTGTAAATTAAAGTTCGGCAAAAGGTTGAGAACGACTGGTTGGATCTGACTAGGATAAGACGTGGTTAGCATAGCTCTCACTACTATTGGTGGGAAGAAGGGGAAACAAAGAAAATATAATGATACAACTGATACATATTATGTTTATAAATAGGATTGTGGGTGATCCGCTCCTCGGATTTTGGTGAACTTTTTTGTTTTGTTTGGAATTTGCTGTTGAACAAATGCGCAATTGGAATTTTTTGTGTATCTCTTCCGGCTTTCGAGATAGAATTTGGATGTGTCCTAATTTGCATATCTGAGATGACGAAAGGTGCTCCATCAGATAGAGCATCCTCAAGTTCCTATTTATTCCCTGTATTGCAATTTGCGTAACTACATTGGTATCCAAGATAGGAAGGTGTCCAACGACTTTTAACTCGCCCTGTATACCGGAGATAGTCAAGAAATGATAGTCAAGCAAACCAAGAAATAAACATTGATGGGGAAATTGAAGAACGTACATTTTGAAGCAAAGTATATCGGAAAAGGAAATATGGTGTGATAAATTACCAAGAAGGGAAGCAGTGCTTCGAACGAATGAGATTAAAACAGAATTGAAATATGAGTTCATGAAATATGATTACAAGAGCTGTCGAGAAGGAAATTGAAATATTTGGTAGATTTGGAAATAACATCTTGTAGAATTTCCTATTCGTGGTTCTTGTACCCTTTACAAGCGACGATCTAGTCGAAAAGAAGCAAATGCAAAGAATTGTTGACGATTCTGAAAGAGAAAAGCCTCAGATTTAGCAAGGAGACCTTAGAGCCTTGCCATTTCATTAACTATTTCATTGGGTGCAGTAGATGCCAATGCTTTTGACATTGATTTATCGTGAATATTTCAGATTATTGGAAACGTTTTAAGTAATATCAGTCATGCCTTATTAATACAAGCGTAATACGTTAAAGACAGTATGTGCGTGTTTGCATATTTTCCATCTCCTAGGCGACTAGGAGGCGTTGGAGAAAGTGGATTTTGTTATTATGATGAAGATATTGAATCTGTGTATCATTAATAATTTGATTGCTGAATTTTTCACGATCTTATGCGTTTATGATTTAATGTTAATTTGAAATATTTATTTTAAGTTATTCTCTAATCATCTGTGCTGTATTAAGATTTTGACCGCGGAGCTGAAGCTGTGAACCCACGGGAAGAGAGCGTTGCAGCATCTAGTTTTCTAGGAAATTGACGGAGGGCAAAACCCAGTTATTATCGATCGGAATCCGAACCCGCTTCTCAGCTCTTCTCAGATCGCCTCTAAAGATTCACATCGACGTTTAGGTGGATGATTTGGGAAGTTGAAATTGGATATTTTATGCGAAATCTGGGTTACACTTATTTATAGGTGACACGATTGCCAAGCTTGATTGAATTTTGAATGGCGTGTTCGGATTATGAGCGAGCAATCCATTTATGGCAAGTAAGACAAAAGCTCTCTTTGGTCTTTCATTTGATGGTGTCCATATTGTTGAAAGAAAAGAGAAAATGGGGATAATTCTGCTTTTTTTACAAATAATTTAAAAAATTATCAGTGCATGAAAAGAAAGAAAACGACAGAACAAAGGTTCAGGGCACCTCCTCCTTTATAATTTAATTCGTTTCGATTCCTTTTATGCTGTTCTTCGTAACGGATTTCTTTTTCTTTTTGTATTCATTTATGCAAAATAACCTTGTAATTAGGATAGCTTTTCAAAGAGAAAGCGAGAATCAAATCTCAAGTTTAACATTTTACATGCAGAACCCTCCCTTCCGAGGTTTTTTTTTTTTTTTTTTTTTTTTTTTTAATGTAAAATCCGAAGAATTTTGAGCAATTTCTCAATCTATTAGAAAAACAGATTTGATGCGGTTTCAAATATTTTCAAATAATTGAGCCGTTTATTTTGAAAGTGGCCTAATATCCATTTTCCAGAAAGAAAAAAATTAATCAAGTTAACCATTATAAGATTTGTAAACATTATAACAGCTAACTTGATTATTTTTTTTTATTATTTATAATTGATATGTTATTTTTATATTATTGGATTATTATTTATATATTATTGGATTTATAATTGTATTCGTTATTCACAACTTTCTACTCGAATACGAGAAATCAATGTATTGAATTTCTGAAATTAATATTTACATTCAACTTCACCCTAGATAAGAAATGGCACATCACGAAAGGTTCAAAGAATGTCAATGTGGAGGCTTCACAAAGGGGAAAAAATAATGAGACCCGAAAACAAACTATTAGAATGAAATTTCAGCCACTCGCTCGCGTTCATTCTGCTCGGGATCATAGGTAATGAAGAAAATGTAAACACCAGAAGGAACGTGAAATTTCTAGAATGTTCGAGGTGTAATGAGAAATGAATATAAAATCACGTCGTATATACAATTACTGTAATTGGCACTTCGGAGAAGGCCGTTTTACGGATGAACGAATGCCAAATAATGAAATCACGTGACGCGGAAATGTTTAAAGTGTATACTTTTGCTTTTGGTCTCGTCATTTTCAGTTGCGTTTTGTAATTTTCCATGCTATGAACTAGCTTTCACGGATATCGAAAGTTCCAGTTGTTAAAAAAAAAAGGAAAAAGGAAATAAAAAAAAAGCAAACTTAGTATTTGCTGGAGGCAACCATCTCTATCCGCGAGTATTCAAGCCAATATGGTAAGTTTTGCTGCGCAAATGCATCTTTATGATTCTAAATGGGTGGTTCTTAACCAGCGTTGCGAGACCTGCATTTATATACTAGATAATTTACAAAAGAAATGTTTATTTTTTCCCCTATACATTAAATAAAAATTTGATACTAGATTAACTAAATTACTTCGTATAATTTAATAAGGTAAAAATCTTAAATAATACAGCTTTTTTCGATGAATAAAATGTAATTTTTGATCATTAAAATGATTTTCATATCAATAAAATATAGTTTCGTTCAAAAAAACGTAGTTCATATGGAAAAATAAACATTCACATCAATAGAATAAATTTTCACACCAATAAAACATAGTTTTACGCCGTAAAAGTGTAAATTCATTTCAATAAAACGTAATTTACAGTAACGGTAAAAAAAAAATCAAATTATTTATATTTTGTCATGTGACGAACTGTAAACTAGGAAGCTCAAGATAACTTCAATGTATTTCTATTTTACTGTGATATTGTATAATTCAGCACTCACTTTTTTCTTACTGTATCGTTGTCTATTATTTTATTTGTAATGCTCTTGTTCATTTTAAAAATAAAATTATATATATTATAGTAATTTGATTTTTTTTTTTTTTTTTACAGTTACTATAATTTTTCAATAAGAATCTGCTGAATATGAAGATCAGTTTACGTTACATTTTCTTGAAATAAAATTAAGTTTTTTTGAAATGAATTTACATTTTTATGACATGAAACTATGTTTTATACGAGGTGTTTTTGAATTGAGTACAGATTTTTGGGAGATGATAGAAGAGGTCCTTAGAAGTATTTTTTGTTATATGAACCTGGGGTCCCCGCAGCTCCGTTTACTTACAATGCTGCATTGAACAATCAAATGACACCGGGACGCAGTGTGCGTTGGTAGGCCTACATTATTTTATTTTTAACAATTAACACAAGCAATCTACTGTATGACTTTTACAGTAATTGTTCGACATGACCGCCATTGGCTTCATAGCACAATTCGCAACGCCTTATGATGGATTGATGTACGCGTGGAAACAGTTGATTTGCACGGTCGGTGATGTCACCTGCTGCCGCGACAACACGACCCGCCAATTCTTCTTCGGTATCTACGGGTTCGGAGTACACCATTGATTTTATGCTTCCCCATAAAAAAAATCCATCGGTGTGAGATCTGGCGATCTCGGTGGCCAAGCAACTGGTCCGCCACGACAATGCAGTATTGTAAGTAAACGGAGCTGCGGGGACCCCATGTTCATATGACAAAATATACTTCTAAGGACCTCTTCTATCATCTCCCAAAAAATCTGTACTCAATTCAATAACACCCTGTATATCTGAAAAATTATTCTATTAATGTGAACTATTATCTTATTGATGTGAATGTTCATTTTTCAATATGAAACTACGTTTTTTTGAACGAAACTAAATTTTATTGATATGAAAAATTATTTTAATGATCAAAAATTACATTTTATTCATTGAAAAAAAGCTGTAATAATAATATTAGAGGTAGGTTATAAAAATAACATATTCCAAATACATCTGAGTACAATCATCTATATTTGTTCTACACATTATCCTGATAACTGTGATGTATCATATGCCATGATTGATTTGAATTTCAGTGACTTTTGGCATAACTGAGATAATTTTTGAGCTAGGATTATTATTTGGTGTCCTTATATGTGTTTTCCAGGTCAGTGAGTCCAGTGGAACTGTTTACTTATACATAAAATGCCTCATCACATACAGTAAATGAAATGAAGCATTTTATATGCGGGGTGTTGTTATTTTTGAGGGATTTTAAGATGGGGGAAAGAGTCACTCAAGGTCAGGGTGGCCAGGTTGGCTGAGGTTTCTAACACATTTGAATTGCAGTGAAGCACACCGTTGGGAATTTTCTTTCCTGGAGTGGCTCTTTCTCCCCCATTTTCTCAAAATCTTTCAAGGGGAAGGGTGTAATTAAAAATTGTTTTTAGACTTATGTGATGTTGCTCTACAGGGTAGTAATTGGAAATTTTTCTCT
The DNA here is from genome assembly GCA_023313115.1 of Rhysida immarginata. Classification (NCBI taxonomy): domain Eukaryota; kingdom Metazoa; phylum Arthropoda; class Chilopoda; order Scolopendromorpha; family Scolopendridae; genus Rhysida; species Rhysida immarginata. The sequence goes on along the minus strand of JAHWFO010081222.1, from coordinate 451,988 downwards.
ATCTTTAATAGTTTTCGAGTTAGCAAATGGATGACCTTAAACACATTACAATTATTACTATTTTAATTCTGAAAAATATCAATATACAGGGTGTCCAAAAAGTCCGGTAACATGGTAGATATCTCAAAGCTGCCAGGTAGGCAAGATCTGATGAGTGTGGTTTACAGGTAATGGGGGGGGGGGGGGGGGGTTCATTGCTGCACTCAAATTTGACTTTGACTCCCAAATTTAATATTTTAATGTGGTAATCCATTGGATTCACTGACCTGAAAAATATCTAAAGACACCAAAATTATAATCCTAGCTCAAAAATTACCTTAATTATGCCCAAAAAAGTGTAAAATGTTGTCACGAATAAAACGTCAGTTTGCATTACTAAATTAGCCTGCACCATCTGAAATTCAAACTAATCATGGCATGTGATACATCAAAAGGATCAGGGTTTTGTGTAGAACAAATACAACTGGTGTTCAGGTGTTTTAGAAAACATGACCTTTTTTCGACCCTGTATAACCTACCTCTATTAATAATAATAATAATAAATAATCGAATAATAATGATAATTCATTTTTCAAATTTAACTACTATGGACTTTGAAAAGTGACTTTCATCATTATTATTATTCAATTATTTATTAATATTATTTATTAGAGTTTTTTTATCTCATTAAATTATAGGAAGTAAAATCTCATTTCAAGTTTAACTTAAAAAAATACTTTCATAAGTAAAATTATATCCTAAAGATTTGATATGCGGGAGCAATGGGGGATGGGGAACAAATTTTGAAAACTCAAAAGTGTGTCAGCAGCGAAAAGGTGAAGACACCGTCTTAAATGAAGTAAGCTCTACCTGATGACGTAACGTTGTTGATTAATATTTTTTTTAGGAATCGAAAAGTTAATTTTTCGGGAAATTACGAATTGCGCAATAGTAATAAAAAAATTTTCCCCGCCCTCTCGTGCAATCCCTGTGACGTCACAATCGATTCTTGAAAGGATTCCCTACCTAAAATATAAATAAATAAAGTTAAATAAAGAGATACTGTCAGTCAATTATTTCTTATAACACACTCGAAGGAGTAGAAGACTACAAGTAGTCTAAGAATAGACACCTTAAAGGTGACCAGAGTGAAGGATGTGATATCGCCCTATAACTCCTGGATATTAGGATTTCCTGTATAAGGTACTATTACTCTATAATGAGACTCTTTGTTTATTATTAAAAATTGCGTTTTAGCGTCCCCCACGGAAAAGTGATTGTCATGTCATGTAACCATGACCAGCTTTTTAATTTTTAATTCGCGGCTCTCCTGAGGTTATATTTGAGGAGCATGATTTTGTAAGCTAACGAGGACGTTGAGTAAGCGAAGGGAATGTATGCAATTATAAACTTCCTCGCTCGCCCCCTGTGAACGTGAGTGGTGAGTAGTGCACCCAGAGGCTCCTTGGGAATGAGATTTCGACCGAGGCCGCTGATTGGGCCTTTTCGCCATCTGCTGCAGCGTTGCGTTGCTGGCAAGATAACCGCACGCCATATTCAGCTTCCCCTTATGTTATGAATGTTTTGGGACTGTGTTCCTACTATAGAAAAGAAAAGAATTTGAAAAAAAGTGTAAAAAATGAATCAAAATTTGGAAATATTGTTTACGAAATTTTAAAAGTCGAGTTTTGTCATCAAAATCCAAAAACGGCGAGCGATATTGAGGGAGGGAAACATTAGCTGAGCAGGGGGGGAAAAGGCAAAGCCGACTTTGAAAACGTAAGTTGCATTTATTATTTAATTTAACTTGACATTAAACAAGCTAATTCACGCTGCTTCGAATGAAGTCGTTGCTACTTTGAACGGTCCGTTAAAACGGTAAGAGTCGTCTTATTTTCGAGTCTTTTTGAATTTTCAAACTGAATTCTTTTGTTGATGTTCAAAAAGTAACGACGCCATTTCCAATTTTGAAAACTGCCTGCGTCGTTGGCAGTTTGACCTAAAATTATGCTTGTTGTGTTATGTTTGAAGTTTATCATCAGACGTTGTGTACTTTTTTTTATAATATTCAATTTTGAAATACTCGTGTTTATAGACACGCACAAGATTTTATTGACTTGAGTTTTTGTTTTTATGCGTTACAAACCGTCCAGTCACCATGGGTTTGGCGCATTGTTGATTTCATTGATTACATTGATAAAGCCAACCGAAAGCGGTTTGAAGTGCTCGATTTGTGTACATTGTCTTATTGAATTTGAAAATTGTGATAAGTAGGTTTTGCAAGATTTATACTAACGTGATAGTGTTTCAGTAAGATTCCATAACGGAACTAAACTAACAAAAAAAAAAAAAAAAAAAGGACTGAACAAAGGAAGGATATTGATTTTTGAGCTTGTTTTCACTTTCTGTTGGTGTTCGATCAATCGGCCGTCGTCTAGTTCGCGGCTTCCTCAATTCAAAAACAAATGGAAGATTTGGCCGCAACGATGAAAATTTTGATTTGTACCTGTGCGGAATACACTCTTGATGTGTGAAAATCATCGGAAATAAACTTTTTAGATTTTCAAAAACTGAGCATGAAGCAATTTAAAGTCACCGTCGCAACTGTTGAATTGAATGGTGGCAGACGCCGCCTGGCTGATGGGCGGTTTTGATCTTGCTGATGACATTCGTCCTTAGGCGTGGTCTATCGTCTGCGAAGGACGAATTGTTAGAAATTGACCATGATTGGTAGAAAACAAAACAAATCGGAACGTATGTCATTATATTTGCTCTAATGATAAAATAAACTTGTGAAGTTAAAGTTGAAACGATATCTTATTATTTTTAATTTATAACAAAATATCAAAATAAATTTTAATTTTAATATTCCAACAAAAATTATATTTATTTTTATACCATGTTTTTATATCATGATTAAGATTACATTTAGTCCTTTAGCTTTTATTTTCATACAGTTGGATAAAGATTAAGGCCAAATGATGCCTTAAGCACATACCAAGCATTTTGACCGAACGATGCTCCGGATACAGATCCAAGATAAAGGTCTGCCACCCAAAGCAATCCTGTCATCCCCCGGCTTGACTGTCGGCCGTAAATGCAGAAAATGCGCAACAACTTTTGCCCATTATAGATATACAGGATGTTTACGAACTTTGTGTACAAACTTTTAGGGATGGTAGAGGACCTTATTTTGAGAATATATTTTGCCAATAAACTAGGGGTCACAAATAAATCTTTTGATGCATGAAAAGATCGTCAGAAACCATATATACAATGGCTGTCTGAGACTTCCTCGCAATATTGTCTATCTTGTTAATTTATTTTCAGAACATTGAGACATTAGAAAACTTGATATTGATGGTCTTGCTACGGCGAACTCGTGTACCACGAATCCTCTTTTAATTTGAACTCATTTTCTCAGTTTGGTTGGCTGGCTACTATTCTTATGCAATTTTACTAGCGCTACGACAAACTCGTTTTCATGAAAACTCGGATAAGTTGAACCTAGTTTCAGGTCAAAGTTCGTGGTATATAATACTTATGTACTGTACAGGCTTGTGCAAAAAAGATGTTAGAAAGTTTTTGTCTACTACGACATAATATGAAGTTATAGATTCTTGTTATCATGTTCATGCTATAACAGACATTCTGAAATTTAATGTAGAAAGTTTTCAAAGAGATTTCCATCTGCTGCAATAGGAGTGTATAGCCTTGAACTGAATTCCGTTTGGCGCAAAAAAAAAAAAAGGTGTCGGAGTTTTTGTCTACTGTGGTTTAATCGTACGCTATAAATGATTTTCCTCATGATACTGTTCTATTGCAGTTCTGAACATTCTATAGCACAGTCACTGATATCTCTCATGCAGTCCAAAATGATATTCTTCAGAGTCCCCATGGAATTCAGTTCAAGGCTCTACAAACTGATTGCAGCAGATGGAAATCATTTTGAAATTCTTATGCATTAAATTTCAGAATGTCTATTATAGCAACAAGAATCTATAACCTCATATGTCGTAGTAGACAAAAACTTTCTAACATCTATTTTGTGCCACCCGATAGACGTGTAATTTCAAAACCAAAAAATTTATATCAATATAATTTCTGCACACTTTCCACAACCATTACAGAATTTTTGTGTGTTCATACAAAGCCCCGCTAAGACGAACAGAGGTCATGCATACTACAAACTTCGCATGCTACGAACTGATATACCATGCATTACTAGTTTGTGTTAACGAGATTTGACTGTATTACGTGATTGTAAATTTTTTAGGATTTGTGCCATGTCAGAAATTTAATGAGAAGATCTGAGACATGCATTGCTGACTACGAGCTCTAAACCCTTTAGATTTCTTCTTCTTCTGGGGACATCTAAAGAATGTGGTGTATAATACTCCTGTTGATTCGGAAGAGGAGCTGGTAGCGCAGATTGTGGCTGCAAGCAACATGTAAGAGACATTGCAGGAATTTTTGGCCGTGTTAGAAACTCGATGACAGGATGCTGTGAGGCATGCATTGCTGTTCATAGTCAATAGATTGAACACCTTTTGTAATTTTACAAACATAGCATTTGGTTATTAAGAAACCATTGTGACCATCAGTATCAAGTTTTCTAATTTCTCCGTTTTTCTAGAAATACATGAACGAGAGGGAAGTCTTAGACAGCCATTGTATGTTTGATGTTTGACAATTTTTTTATGTATGAAGATTTATTTGCGACTCTCAGTTTATTGCCAAAATATATTCAAAATAAGGTCCTCTACCACCCCTAAATGTTGGAATAGAATTCATAAACACCCTGAATAATAAAGAGACTATAAAAAAAATTTGCCGGATATTACCAGATAAGACGGCTTAGCGGTCGAAATGTACATAGTGCTCCGGAATAAAATTATTGCAGGATGTGGATTTTATATAGAATTAAAAACGCGTGCTTATGACAACTTAATAAATTTAAATTCAACTAAAATAAATTATAAAATATATGAAATTTTAAAATAACTCTCCCTGTTTACAATAAATTCTTCTTGAGGAATGGTGTCAAAAAATGTTTAGGACAGATTATTTGATGAATGCCTATTTTGGAAGAATCAAAAAAAAATATGTTATTTAAAGATATCTGGTCACCATTTGAATCACAATGCAAGCCACATTAAACCATCGACTAAGTTAATGAATTTGGAATGTTAAAATAGCATGAAGGTTTTTTTTTTTCTTTTATTCCTTTCACTTTTTTTGATTATCAAAGGATGTTCAAGAACCATTGAATCTATTGGAAATTTAGCATAGCATGGGCTCAGCCTACTGAGGCTTTGGTTGGTCTTCCAAATTGTTAGAGAAGGGACAAACGCACATCCATTTCCTCGTTGGGATTCGAACCTGCAACTTGCTGGTTTCGAGAGCGACAAACCTGTACCTTAACGCTCTCAGCCACAGAGCATGAAATTAAAGGAAAAAAATTTATTTTTGGACGTTTATGAATGTCACGGGAGTATGAAGCCATGCTTTTTAAATATCATTTAGATTATATCTATGGAGGAAAAAACTTGAAGATTATACACCAGCTCTATAGATAATACAGCGATGTTTATATAATGTGTATTATAGAAGAAGAAAGAACGATTTTCTCGGAAGATTTCATTGTAATGTCGCTCGTAAGTTAAGATTT
>JAHWFO010081222.1:395252-406338 GCA_023313115.1 Rhysida immarginata | reverse complement strand
AAGTTACTACCAATTTCGTTGATAGGAACAGTATGAAGAACCCTTATCTCACCGATAATTGTTTAAAATAAATTTGAAAAGAAGAGAAAACGATTTCAACAAAGAACAAGAACAGTTAAGAATCTAGATGCTAACATGTAAAATTCAGCAAGATCTCTTCCTATAAAGCGGGCAGAGCGAATTCTACCAATGTGTTTAAAAGTTCCTACAGCCAACTCCGACATTTCCTGAAAACAAATAAAAAGAAAAAAAAATTGAAACGAACAAATGCAATAATAATAATAATAATAATAAAATATCAGTGATCCATCATGATAACTGTGCAGCATGGTCATAAAAGCCTTACTTACCAGATACCGCTTTTGAAAGGCATGTTTGGAAGAAAGTGCTTCTTTCAGTCTGGATAAAGGGCTGTTGACATCATCTGAACAAAATAACATTAAAAAAAAAACCACAAACTCTCTTTTGATATATTTTCATTTATTTCATTTATGAGAAAACGAATCCATCTTACCAATGTTTCGTTCAAGACCCATGCCAGCCACGAGCTCGACTACATGATGCAGTTGTTCTGATGTTGCCTCCATGTCTGGCATCAGACCACAAAGCGTTCCCAAAATTTGCAGCTAATAAGCAATTAAAAAAAAAAAAACAACTTTCTATGATATTAATGGAAAAAAAAATTCACGACCTGGATTCAAACCAAGGTCCAGAAGCATCACGCTTGTTACTACCCTAATTTTTCGAATATAACACGCTATCAATTATTATGCGCACCCTATAAACCTACATGAATTGTAAAAAAATTCGACTATAACGCGCACTCAAGTATAACATGTATGATGTCATACATACTAGAAAATAAAATAAATTTACGGTAGTTATTATAATTGCCCGTTTGATTTGCCTAATGGTAAAAAAAATATGATACGCAATGGTTTTCCTAAAATAAATTTTCATAAATGTTACTAATTAAAAAATCAAATAAAATACCTAATAACAATTAAAAACCAATAAAATCTTCGTCTTCACTATCGGAATGAAATAGTTCCATCCATTCAGCTGATTGCGCTGCAACTTGCGGTAGTGGTTCTTGAAATGGAGGCTCTTGCATCGGGGCTGTTCTTATGCTGGCGACTCTACTTCTTCGATCGCTTCGTTTTTCTGGAGGCAAAAGCTTTGCTTTCCGAAACCCATTCACAATCGTATTTACACTAATCTTCTGCTATGCCTCCGTAAATAATGGGGATAAAGGGTTAATCTTGGAATCCTTCGAACACTTATGGCATGTATAATCATCATGGAAATTTTCATTCAAATCTGATCATTGGATCCGAAGATATTATCGAATTTGAAAAACGCTTTTTCTCATCACCGATGCAGCTTTAAAAATATGAATCCGAGTATAACGCGCACTCGAGTACAACGCGCAGGGCTTATTGTAACTGTTTTTGACTGCAAAATGGTGCGCGTTATATTCGAAAAATTAGGGTACCTCTACTAACTGGGATATCACAGACACGAGATAGCAAACCATCAAAGAAGTGATAAATACTCGTATGAAATTAATAAATTTAAACTGGAGTCAATGCTCCAAATGAAAGGTAAAGGTAACCGAGTTGGTAGATTTGACGAGCATGTTACGCGTTGTCCCCGGTTCGAATCCAGGCCGTGGAGTTCTTCCGTCCGTTATTTGCACTAATATCTTTACCTATGTCTGGAGCAAGAACTCCAATTTAAATTTATTAGTTTCATAAAACACTTGCTATGAAAAGCAAAGTCATTCACCCCATTAGAAATAACAGCAAACCCTCAGGGCATAAAACCGGAAACGCTTCACTTGGATCCTAGGAAACTTCCTGTTGTCATGTTTTTTTATGGCTTTTCTATGGCTTTTGTTGTGAGTGTTTGCTTGCTAGTGAAGATAACGAATTTTGAAAAGGCCTTGTTATCGATAGAAACTTTTAAATTATAACAAAGATGCCGATGCATATAAATTTGAAGTTTAATTCAACTTGAAAATTATTGGGTTCACTGGAAATCGGTTTTTTTTGTTTGTTATTTTTAACCTACGAAACCTCGGATATATAACTTTTCTCCGTGCTTAACAGAAAAGAAAAAAGAAAAACCAAATTCCTTAAATAAATATTTACACTACTGTTTATAAAAATCGCAACACCCTGATGGAATGGTCTAATCCATATGCAATTTGCAATATTTGCATACAATGGGTCAGAGTATAAATGATTAGATTTTCAGAGTAATTGCTTGAAAGAACACCATGCCTCGACGACGACGAAGGGTACCATATCACAGCTGACAGACTTTGAAAGAGGACGCATAATTGGTCTGCGTGAAGCGGGATGGTCGTATCGTGACATTGCTGCTCATGTAGGGCGTAATGCAACGACAATTATGCGTGCATGGAGGCAGTGGAACGAAGAGAACAGGGCACACCGAAGACCAGGCTCGGGAAGACCCAGCACGACGACACCGCGAGATGACAGACACCTCTATCGCATGTGTGTAGCAGATCATACAGCCACTTCCACAGTGTTAGCACAACAGTGGGGTGCTACAGTAGGCAGGACAATGTCTGCTAGCACTGTACGACGCCATTTGATTTCCAGAATCCGATGCAACGAGTACCATTGTTGCGGATTCCTTTGACTCAAAACCACCGGCGCCTCAGGTTGCAATGGGCCCATCGACACCAACAGTGGCAAGCTGAATGGCAACAAGTTGTGTTTTCGGATGAGTCAAGGTTTAACTTGCAGCACCACGACGGCAGGATACGAGTCAGAAGACATCGTGGCGAGCGCGACCTTCCAGAATGCATCCTGCAGCGTCATTCGGGACAAACGCCAGGGGTGATGGTGTGGGGTGCAATCAGTTACCGTGGCCGTTCCCGTCTGATCAGAATCCATGGCAATCTGAACAGTGACCGGTACATCAGGGAAGTTGTGCAACCCGAGGTCATCTCCTTCCTGCAGAGCCTTCCAGGCGCTGTATTCCAACAGGACAATGCCCGACCGCACGTGGCCAGAAACGTCCTCGCCTTTTTCCAAGCACATCAGACGCCCTTGTTCCCCTGGCCTGCTCGTTCACCAGACATGTCCCCAATCGAACATGTGTGGGGACAGGGCTGCTCATCGATTGGCTCGTCAGGCTCCTGCAGCAGCAACTGTGGATGAACTGTATACCCGTGTAGACAGAGCATGGCAGGACATTCCCCAAGCCCTTATTCAGAGCTTGTTTGACTCAATGCCATGACATTTAGAGGCTGTAATTGCATCCCATGGTGGTTTCACCTGATACTAATGTGACAATAAAACGCATTGTATTGACATGAAAATCTAATGGTTTCTTTTCTGACCCATGATCTGCAAATGCTCCAAATTTAATGCAGATTGGCCTATTCCATCAGGGTTTTGCGATTTTTATAAACAGTAGTGTATTTACAAAAATCTTGGCTTCGTTTACTTGTAGGGTAAAACGCGATTCCGCGACAGCCGAGCGGAACTTTTTAAGAGCTAAGAGTCGGGACAGTTATTCAAGAAATGGGGTGATACGTTTCAATTATTTTTTTTTATTTCAATTAATTATTTGTTTTTGATTTCAATTTATTTCATTATTTGTCGATTTCAATTTTTCATTATTTAATAAATCAAAAGGGAGATCAGAGAGATTGCAACAACTATCGAGGCATCTCTTTGCTCAGCATTCCTGGGAAAGTGTACGCTAAGTGTCTGGAGAAGAGAAATCAAGAAATAGTTGACTCCAAACTGTCGGGGGAGCAGTGTGGTTTCCGACCTGGCCGAAGCACGGCGGATCACAACTTTGCTCTAAGGCAAATCTTTGAGAAATCCTGGGAGTATGCAAAAGAGGTCTACGCTTGCTTTGTGGACCTCGAAAAAGCATATGACAGAGTTCCTCGGGAGAAGCTCTGGCAAGTGTTGCAAGAGTATGGAGTGGATGGGCAATTACTGGTTGCTATCATGTCTCTGTACGTAAGCTCTGAGATGTGTGTCCGAATAAATGGCATTAAGTCAAGACCGTTCACCGTGGGTGTTGGACTCCGCCAAGGGTGCGTACTGTCGCCCCTCTTGTTCATTATCTTTATGGATTGGATAGACGGGCAGCCGAGGCGATGAGCGTGTTTGTGTGGGCGACTGCCTGGTGGAGAGGTTGCTCTTTGCTGACGACCTTGTTCTCCTTGGGTCTTCTTGCACGAACCTTCAGCATGCACTAGACCGGTTTGCAGTAGCCAAATGTGAAGCTGGGATGAAGATCAGTGTGGCTAAAACCGAGGTTCTGGTCCTTTCGAGACAGCCTGCTCAGTGCGCTCTCCATGTTAAGGGAGCCTCATTGAGACAGGTGGAGAAATTCAAGTATCTCGGGATTGTGACAGCATTCACGAGTGATGGACGGCACTAATCTAGGCTGTTAATTGTTAAAAATAAAATAATCTAGGCCTACCAACGTACACTGCATCCCGGTGTCATTTGATTGTTCAATGCACTATTGTAAATAAACGGAGCTGCGGGGACCCCATGTTCATATGACAAAAAATACTTCTAAGGACCCCTTCTATCATCTCCCAAAAAATCTGTACTCAATTCAAAAACACCCTGTATAGGGTTGTTTTTGAACACATTTTCAGGGTATTCACCAAACAAATTCAACAAGATGACTCAACCAGCATGCCTTCACTCACAGATTTAACAGCACAACAGCAAGTAAAGCAGGATCCAGCTGATGCTAGCACCCAAAGATAATAAAATAACAAGGATTGCTTGTGCGGTAACTTGACGTGATTGGCTGGTGCAGATGACGTCACTCCTAGACCTTGCTTCAAAGGAAAAGCATAGGAACACAGCAACAATTAACATATTCTTTTTATTTATTTGAAAGTTTTGATAAAATTTATTATATATTATCGCAAAATATTACATATAATTTTGTATATGTTTGATCTGATATATTAATAAGTTAGTTATATTTTTTTCATACCCTTTTTATTAATTCAAAATTAGCTTAATTCATAAACTGAAAATGTCGTTGTTATTGTAACGCAAAAACTTAAAGGATCTGTGCTCTTTATTTTTATAAGTAAGCTTCGGATTTGCATGTAATGTTTATTTTTTCCCGAACAGTAATTCACTCAAATGATGTTTTTAATTGAATACTTGAAAATGTCAATACTGGAAAGAAAAAAAAAAGGAGCGGGGCCTACATAAATATGCTTAAAAAATGAAAAAATACTGACACAACTCTTAATAAAGTGTTGATCCAAAAACATAAATTTATGAAATTTTCTCCAGTGATTCTTTTAAATTGAACACATTACTGGAAAATAAATGGGGAAAGGTCCGTTCGATCATGGTTTGGGATTGGGTTCATGCGGTTGGATGGATGATGCTGTTTACCGTGTCCAGGATCGGATTCTTCTCAAAATTAGTTTGGTTGTTTAGGATCTTGTTCGGGTCTTCTTTTATAAACCTTCTAATGATCAAGGTCTCGTATGTTATGATTTTCTTGGGGTCACTGATGAATTTCATAATAGACATTATTTCTTCCATGGGCCCGAAGTTGTGTTTTTCATTCAAGACATGATTCGCGAATGTGGATATTCTGTCAGCGTTGACCCATGACTTAAGATGTTCCTTAAATCGTATTCTGAATGACCTCCTCGTGGATCCGATGTAGTAGCACCCACAAGAGGGGCAAGTAAGTTTGTAAACACCACAGTTCGAGAACTGGTCATCCTTGTTTTTATTTTGTCTGGGGTTGAGGACATACTTGCATTTATTACCGGTCTTAAATGCCACCTTTAATCCGCGGTCTCTGAAGATATTAGTGACTCTCGTGATCTCGGGACCTGTGTATGTGAAGGTATGACCTTGATCATGTATGACCTTGATCATTAGAAGGTTTATAAAAGAAGACCCGAACAAGATCCTAAACAACCAAACTAATTTTGAGAAGAATCCGATCCTGGACACGGTAAACAGCATCATCCATCCAACCGCATGAACGCAATCCCAAACCATGATCGAACGGACCTTCCCCCCCCCGTTTTCAATCGATTGCATATTCGTATCGATCACATTTGTATCGATCATTTTCTAATCGACCGCTCTTTGAGTTGATTTAACTATTTATTTTTTAGTGTCTATATTAATATTATTATAAATATTTTATTTTTATTTTTATCTTTTATAAGATAATTTTTGAATAACTCTCAAGGGAGACCACGTCTGTTGTAATGATTACGTATTTTGTATCGATCGCATTTCTTATCGACCACTCATCAACTTAGTTTATATATTTATTTAATTTAACTTGTATAATATTACTATTACAAATATTTTTGTATTCAATTTAATTTGTATAATACTACTATTATGAATATTTTCATCTTTATCCTTTGTAAGATTTTTGAATAACTTTCAATGGAAGCCACGTCTGTTGTAATTCCACCAATCATGGGTGGATTAGTCACTTATGGTGACACGTCTCCAGTGATTGGTGAAAAGTGGCTATATAACAAAATGCTGTAACCCACGCTAGTTTTGTAGTGATCATAGTTCCTGATGATGAGATTTCCTCAAAACGCGTTGAACAATTAAAAACCGCTACCATATCGCTATTTCCAGACCTTTATTTTTTCAGTAATTTACACAGCGATATAGACCATCATGCAGCCTTTTTCCTAAACATCGACAGGGGTTGGGTGCTCACTCAAAAATACGTTTACGGAGGGTTGATTCAGATAAAATTCGCTGCGTATGACCTTGACGGAATGTGATTTGCATGACTCGTCCACTATTCATGGAGATTAACTTTGTATACACTTGTTGCTGTTATTTGGGACATTTCGTGCTGAAACATGGCTTCCAAAATCACAGCTTTTTGGGAAGGGTATATGTTTAACCTTTCCGACGCTAACTTCAGTCTTTCGTGCATTGTGGAATTATGCAAACGAAATGATATTGTGGTATCCAAAGCTACTTGGGTCGAATAATCAAAAAGAACAAATTGCGACCATCTAATGAACGTGGACGAGCAGAGAAGCAGACCAGAAACAAGCCCCAGCCAACACGCCCAACTCGGGTGGTTCGAGAAATCCGGCCTGTAATGCTGAAAGAAAATCCCCCCACACAGAGAAGTCTACCCCAAAGGAAAGGTATTTCACAGGCAAAAGTCTCCAGAATAATTCATGACAATCTTGGGCTGGAGCGACGTCATAAAGCGCGCGGTCACACAACTGAGTAAGTGAACAACTGAACACTGCCAAGTCATCTGTGGCTTACTACAGGAAGATGGAACAGGAGACGGGCATACGAATTATTCCCTTCTCTCATGTGCCTGTAAAATCTCCTGACGCATCACCGATGGATTTCTGTGGTTTTGGTCTCCTGAAACGACGGCTCGGAAGTCGCCGACCAAGAACCGTTGATGGGCTATGGAAAGTGTTTCAGCAGGTGTGGAACGAACTTTCCATGGAGTCCCTCAAACTCAGCCTATTTCAGTGGAAATTACGGTGCCGGGCGATAGTCCAACAACGTGGCTCTCACATCGAACACAACCGTCGTAACAGAACTGCAAAGTAGTCTCATTTTATCTGAATCAACCCTCTGTACTTGACTTATGGTGGGGGAGGGGGTAGTTTGCGCGTTTGGCTACGTCGATGCTTAGTGTCTGATATTAAAAATTTAAGTACCGGTATTATTTAATTTTAAAGCACTCTTCTTTAAAATTTTTTGAGGTGGTAGTCTCCCGCTGGTAGACCTAACAAGTCGTATTGAAGATCTCGCTGGAAGTACGTCTGCTCCGCTGTATTCAGTGTAATCACGGCATGATTTCAGATTGAATTTTTTAATGCGTTTAAATTTGTTCACCCAAAATTTTCAACATTTATCATTTGGAAATGTCAAATATTTTATGCGTTGCGAGTTTTGGTTTTTCTAAGTAGTTATTAAATTATATTATACACGGTAGCAGAACAGCGTATTCCAAGCATTTCCCCTGCGCTGCCCGCTCGTCGGGTCTAGGAGTGACGTCACAGTTACTTTGTTTGCAAATTTCCTCGCTAGATGGTAGCATCGCATAAGCAATCCTTGTTATTTTATCGCCCTCACCAACAACTTGATAAAAAATGGGGTGAATAGTAGACTATTGAACACGACAAGACTAAAATTTTCTACTATATGTTATTCACTTAATATTAACTCTGCATTTTACATGCCGAATTAGCATGAAGAACTGGTCTTATCATTTACCGATTCTTTATGATCAATAATTAACTTAACAAGAAAGAAATTATTAGTCATATCAAATACAAAAAAAAAAGAAAAAAAAATTACTTTAGACCTAGCATAGGCCCACAGACTTGCTGTATACAAAGAATATGCTTCAACATGAATGGAATCGTTGTATTTTTCGCAAGTGTTTAAGATTTCGAGGCAACTTAAGAACACCCAACATGCAACAGCTCCTTCGGGCATTTCAACCTATAAAAGGAAAATTGTAATTTGTCTATTTGAAAGCCAAAGTTTTGAAGTTTCAGTTTATTACCAGATGTCCCAAGTCTTAGTGCACGCAAAAGCATTAATAACTCTGGAAACTCAGTAGACCCTTGGAAATAGAACTCAATCTGTTCCAAGAGGCTTTCAGTTTGTTCAGTTTTCGAGTTAAACGAAACGCAAGCTGGGTAACAAAGCCAAGCTCTCCATCTCCAAATCTATCTTTGTCCCCATTCTCACCTATGGTCATGAGGCTTGGGTAATGACCGAAAGAGTGCGATCGCGGGTACAAGCGGCCGAAATGAGATTTCTGAGAGGTGTGGCAGGCGTTACCCTACTAGATACAGTGTACAGCAGCACAATAAAAGAATCTTTAGGAGTTGAGCCGCTACTTCTCCGCATCGAGAGATCTCAGTTGCGCTGGTATGGCCACGTGATACGGATGTCGCAAACTAGTCTTCCTAGGCAGTTGTTATTTTCCAAGCCGGTGGGTAAGAGACCAAGGGGTCGATCTAGAACCAGGTGGCTAGACTACATGGAGAATCTGGGTTCGAGTCGCTTGGATATTACCAGGGAGGACATGCGCCTGATGGCGGAAGATCGCGATCGCTGGAGATCCTCCATAGGGCTGCTGCCCCCGCGACCCTAATGGATAAGCGGGTTTGAAAAGTAAGTAAGTAAGTATTTCCCCATAATATGAATTGCATTAATCCGTTCTAGATACATTCTAAAATTATAACTGAAACATGGGTCCAGGAGGATTTTTTCATGCCATACCTCCAAATAATAATAATAAATATAGAAAAATGGTAAAAAAAATTTTACAGGCTGGACTTGAACCAGGGATCTTCGGATTACTGTCCCCATGCTTTAACCACTAAGGCACTACAGACATGATAGCATTTCCCTATCAAACATGTCCTATAAGCACAAGTTGAAGTGCGGCTCCTTAATTGCTAGTTATTAATTGGTGAATATGGGTCCAGCAAATGAATCTCATTTGATGCGATACTGCTTGACAGGATCCAAGCTCCCTGTCTTCTTATACAGCCAGGAATATTTGGAAGAGTGCAGCAAAATTTCATGCATAGTCTTCATGCCATGTATTGAGAGGGATGGTCACCACTTTGAACACTTATCTTGTACAGAGGGTAGATTATCGCAGAACGATAATCTGCGGCACTTACTCCTTCGAGGGAGTTTTGCGCCATCCCAGTAACTAACGACTGCTACGAGATGACAGTAGCAGCCGGGACCGACGGCTTAACGTGCCCTCCGAAGCATGGGGGGGGGGGGGGGGGGGTTCATGATGGAAGAGCTGCTGGCGGATGAACAAACCAGTGGCTATCACCAGCTGCTGGGCATCCAGCACTGGTCACTCAGCAAATGGGTCAGACTAAAGTCCCCCAACAGCTGTGCCCCAAATAACAGTCCACCTAACAGTGGTCCTCAAGCCACTGGCTGTCACTCAGCCAGCAGCTGGCCGCGCCTGAAGTTGCTTAACTCCATCGATCAGCGAGCCCACCGATGAGACAACCAGGTCACGGCCACCCCTACTTTGAACACTTAAGGTCGGTTCATATTCAGCGACTTCGCGTCTAAATCGCCGTATCTGGCACATTAGACGCGATTTTGATTGCCAGAGCCGTTTCACATTCAGCGAATTCCCGACGGAAAGCGGGTTAGAGCCGACAACGGCACGGGTTTTCGAATTCCAACAGTGTTGGAATTTTCAGAAGTCGCTCCTAATGCGCAGCCAATCAGCTACGAGTGAGCATCTCTCCAGTCCCAGAATTCTTCGCAACTGTTTCTAACCCACTTCCGCCAGTCAAGTTGGCCATATTGAAATTCGCCGATAGCGTGTTTTCTGTGCACGTCTGTCTCGTTTACTATCATTTTTCCTAAAAAAATATAATATATGATGCCAAGGAAGTCATGTTATCACGATATATATATATACATGATGTCTAGAAAGCAACAGAGACTGGATGAAAGAAAGACTGATCGAACAACCAATCAGAGCGGAGTTCACATAGCTGGGGGATGGGGAGGACGCAGGCTGAAAGCAGAGAAGGAAGTTCGCCTAGCTCCCTGTTTCGTTCCCGCTGAATGTGAAACAACTCCACATTTTAACACGCGCATATTTGTGACGCTTAGCAAACACCTGGATTCGGGAAAACGCTTCACTCCGCGAAGTCGCTGAATGTGAACTGGCCTTTACTCTTGAGCTGTAAGATGTTGCTACATTGCTGCTACAAGGAGTCCCAAAAATGAGCGACAATTTGAAAAATCAATTAATGAAAAATGGAAGGCGATATAAATGTATCATTTGCTGTGTTCTGCTTAGGAAACCAGGGAATTTATTCGCTCAAAGTTTCAAAATTAGTTATAAAGTTCGTCAACAGATGGCACTGCTACAATCCATAAATAAATAAATATTTATTTATTTATGAATTAGGATCCAATACGTCCATCCAGGGCCTGTATGGCCAGAGGCCAACGAGTTGGGTTACTGGATGGACCTGGATTCACGAATGCTGTGTGATGGTCGCAGCAGC
>JAHWFO010081222.1:365104-386468 GCA_023313115.1 Rhysida immarginata | reverse complement strand
TTGCGGCATCCGTATCACGTGGCCATACCAGCGCAACTGAGATCTCTTAATGCGGAGAAGTAGCGGCTCAACACCTAAAGATTCCCGCAACATTCCTTTATGCATTCCTTTCAACAAATTTAAACATTTTCCTCTTATACCATATTGTTTTAATTTTAAAAACAAATCCCACGCTTTATTTAAATCCAAAAATATAACTGCTGAATTAAGACCATGATGAAAGCATTTATTTAATTTTTGTGTCATTTCAAATTTTGGGTTGACTTCTTTTTTCTATAACCATATATTTCTTTACCAAAAGTATTGTTCTTTTCCCAAAATTCCTCAAGTTTTTTTTTTAATCCAATGTTTATAAATATTTTGTAATAATAGAAAGTATGATATTGGTCGATTATTATTTAAATCTGTTTTTTACCTTTCTTATAGATTGACCTAATCTTTGACTTTTTTATCTCTTTTGGCCATTCATTTGTCTTCAATATTACATTATACAGGTCGAACCTCACTATAAAGAACCCCACTATAACAAAATTTCACTCTAATGAATTATTTTTCTGGTCCTGCCTAGACCTAACTAATCTAATGTACAAAAAACTTCACTTTACCGAATTTCAAGTTAACGAAATTTCACTTTAACAAATACATTTTCGAGCCCCCACACGCTTCAGCAAAACCTCGATGTAACGAATTTTGAATCGATACTCGATATCACCCATCACTTCATCGCTTCCAGTCCAGCACATGGTTTCCAAGCATGGCCAAACGACAACATCTAACCCTTGAAAAGAAGCTGGAAATTTTGGAAGTCGTTGCTTCTGGCAAACGCAGAAATAACATTGCTGCGCAGTTCGGAATCCCAACTTCGACATTATCAAGAATAAGACGCGGGTTTAGGAGAACGCTATCAAGCTGGGGACGAACCGAAAAAAAGTGCATTTAGCTGCTACAGTGATACTGAGAAAGCAGTCTTCAAATGGTTTACAGCTGCTCGAACGAAAAATGTTCCTGTGAGTGGACCTCTGATGTATGAAAAAGCCCTAGAATTTGTAAGAAAGCTTGGTCATCCTACCTTTCAAGCCAGCAACTGTTGTTTGCATAGATTTAAAAACAGATTTGACATAAGGTGACAAAGTACAGTGTACAAAATTTCAAATACAGTAATTTACAGTAAATAAAAACTTAATGTGGCTTTAGTGTCTTTTTTTAGCCTATTAGGGCCTCCCCTCATTTTAACGAAGTTTCAGTATAACGAAATTTTTTATTGTTCCCCTGAGATTCGTTATAGTGAGGTTCGACCTGTATAAATGAGTTAACCAAAACCTTTACCATTATTTCTAATGTTGTTTGCCTAAATTCCATCAATTCCTGAAGACTAATTTATATTTAAATTTCCAATAATTTTTTCAATTTCTTTTTCTTCTACTGAATCCATAACAATAGAATTTTGTATTAATATAAGCACTTGTAATTAATAATAACTAATACGCCTCAGAGGATAGAAATAAGCACCATCATTCATAACAACACGTCCAAGAGATGTACAAAAACATGTGTTGAATACTAACTCTACGTCCAAGAGACGTATAAAAATTTACGTTGAATACTAACTCTACGTCTAACAGACGCACTATACGCAATACACGCTGTTGATATGCAAGCTGGACAACTGAAACACCACTATTCGAAAGAATACATGTTTGATGAAGCATACCTGGAGTTACAGGGCGCTCTTTCAAGGTCAAGCACAGCAGCTGATGTTTAATATTTTAACTACGTCTCCAAGATGTATGGTTAGCATTCTAGGGTTAATGTATAAGAAAAAGGTGACTTTGGTGGATGAAAGAAGTGTTGTGTGCAGTAACTATGGCGTGATTGGGGGTGGTTTTGATCCCAAGTCTAATTTGTATGTTAAAGCTGTGGGGGCTCCAGAGTTATCGATGAGATTCTCTAATTACAACTCGTCACTTGAAAGAGAATATCGTCTGCATTTTTACTGTGTAAACTCCAGTAAACTCTAGTAAAAGGGGTGTGACAGAAGGTTGCGATAATAAATGTCCGCGATTTAACACCTGAAAATTATTTACTACGACTATTTTTACTTTATTGACGATATATGTGAGTTTATTATTATTTATTTACATGTGTTTTCTATTAAATTGTTTCTTAAAACTACTTCTCCGCATCTTAAATGGGGAGTGTTACGTTTTGATTTTTACTATGAAGACCGAAATGGTGAGTACCTTCTCCATTCAATGGATTCCGATGGTAAACCCTGAATAATGTCACTTTTCAATGCTTCAAAGAGACCCTTATCTCCTGCATCTGCCAAGAAAAAATATCATCCTCCTTAAATATTTATTCCTAATAATTAATTAATTAATTGATTGATTGACTCTGATAAATGTTGAAGAAATGAAAGGAGAATTACATGTCACGATCGGTTTACTCTCCATGATCGCTGCTTCTTTTTCTTCATCTCATAGTCGACCTTAGGTTAGGAACCTTCTTCTTGCCAATTCTCTACTGCATGTTGCTTGTTATTTATTTCTTTAACCCAATATTTGTTTTGTTTTATACGCTGTCATTTCTGCTCCGGTTTACCGTCCATTGATCACAGTGAAAACGAGATTCTTACGAAATAAATAGTGACGTCACAATTATGGGGAGAAACGTCATAAAATGCATCATCCTCGAAAGAAAGCAACACCTCCTGAGATAAACCAACACCTTTCAGGAAGTAAATCTGTTCTGATGCAGGAAAGACAATCAACAATCGAACAGTGAAGTGTATGTACATTTGTTAGGATGGGACGGTAGCGGATAGAGAGCACTTGAAACCTCCACACACTGAACTTAGTCTTTTCAGCCAGCGTGCTTGGCGCAATCAATCCATCTCGCTCAGTCTGTATTGTCGCGATTCCTGTAACCGGCCGGGGGGAAACCAACTGCCCCCTGCAACTAAATAGGTTGGGGTATATATCAGTTCGTTAGAGGGGGGTCTGGGGGGCGCAGCCCCCCAGTCTTTAAAAAACATAATTTTTATGGATTGATGGATTGATTGCGCCAGGCACGCTGGCTGAAAAGACTAAGTTCAGTGTGTGGAGGTTTCAAGTGCTCTTTATCCGCGAGTGGATGGGACGAAAGCAGCGCTTTCACAAAGCTCATCTAACCAGAATGAACTCCAAATGAAATGCACTGAGGTAGTCAAGAAGCCTAACCAACCCAAGCGGTCTTCCATATTATACAAAAAAGAAAATAAGATTGACGATTGTCAGAAACAAACAAACGAAATAAAAAATACAAGGAGAAAGAAGATTATCACATCTTCCAGTAGTCCGGGAAAGAGACGTTGCTAATATCTTCAAAATTGACGTCAAGAACGTGCCTCGGTTTACGATACTTCGTATGCCAGTTCATATTCAATGAGTTCTTTAGTATTCCATTCACAAATTTATTGTCGTGAGTCTTCATCTTCTGTATCATAATCAAAAGGAGATCCTGTATAAACTTTCCGATATGGGCCATCCAAGCGGATGGATTGGTTTTTCACCGTCCTTCTGTCCAGCTGGGCAATGGTCCTCAGGGTAGCATTCTGGAATGATGTAGTTCACTCCATCTGGATTTACAGATAGTCGCCCACGCAGGCATGCCATAGAGGAGTATGGTCCGGATAATCGACTTGTACAGAAGTAGCTTGTTGTCAATGCTGAGGGCGCTGTTGCGACCCATGAGAGCTATGATACTGTACTTAGCCCTCTTTGCTTTGTTCAGAGCATAAGACATATGCCGGTTCCATGAGAGTCTTGAGTCAATGATAACTTCCAGATACTTGTAGTTGTCCACCCAGTCCAGTTTCTTATTGAACAGAACAAGAGAATCTGGGGGACGCTTGAGCTTCCTATTGAGGTACAAAGCCTTGCACTTTCCGACGTTAAGGTTCAACTTCCAGCAGTTAAACCAGTCTTCGAACTGCTTCAAGGCGCACTGCAGCCGAGTGATAACGTGAACCGGCTGGTGTGCCCATGTCATAATGGCAGTGTCATCCGCATAAAAATACAGATTACAATTATCGGGTTTCGGGAAATCATGTACAAAGTAGTTAAATAGCACAGGCCCGAGGACAGAACCCTGAGGGACACCGGCCTTTACAACACGGGGCGTGGAAAGATTTTCTCCAACTTTGGCTTGATAGGATCTGCCGTCAAGAAAGGATTTCACCAACAAAATCAAATCGGCAGGGAACCCGTCTCTGATCATTTTGTAGACAAGGCCCGTCTCTGATGCAGGAAAGAATTACATCGTCATATATATAGTAAAGTGGGGTTGATTATGATCCAATTAGAGAGTTTCTAATACCATAAACACGACAAATAAGTTACTGGTAGGCAGTCTTCAACTAATCATTGGTCCTGGTTGGATTATTCGGTCTATTGGTCAGTTTTGGCAGTTGTAAGAGTTTCGCAATGTGCATCAATTGGCTCATATCCTAAGGGCCCGAGTCACTGTTCACCAATCTTGAGGGGTCTTCACTGTGTATAGCAGAGTGGGTCACTAGTGCTATGTATGACTCAATAAAGTTCAGAGGACTTTGACATCATACATAGCACTAGTGATCCACGTCTGCTGAACTTTATTGAGTCAACATCCTGTCGGTCTTGTCAAGTTGTGTCCACAGTTTCTGGCTGCATTTGCTCTCATTATCCGGGGCGATTTTATTTATCAGGGATGACTGAAAGACGCACCCCCCCCCCCTCATTCGCCCCTGAATTATTTATTTATTTATTTAATTTATTTTATTTTATAAACTTGTAAAATAGCTCAGATGCAGTATCCTGAATAGGATACAGTGCGTCACGTAATATAAAGAAAAAGCAAACTCAATAAACAGGCCATAACCAAAACCTCTTCTACTACTTATACTACTTCTGGTCAAATCCTGCAAGAATAAAAGGAAAATAGGCTATGGCCTGGCAAAATAGCGGGGAATAGGAAAGGTTGGCACCTTTAAAGCTTTGACCAACAGGAGCTGAAAACAGTAGATGAGCTAAGAAATTAATAAGAAATTAATCCTCCCGAGGAAGGTATAGAAAAGTACCGGAAGCCCTGAGATCATCTATTTTTACCTTTTTATCTCATTTTAACCCCCCCCCTCCCCAATTTTTTAAATCGAAAAATTGATTTTCTCGAACGTAGTATTTCGAAAGCGTAAAAGAGCTCTATTTTCTTTCGTTTCTCAGCATTTCTGATCGAATGACATATCACATGCCATAGGTTGCTATAGTTCTAAAGACCAAGTAACTACCACAACTCCGACCCCATTGGGACAATTTGGCCCAAACTTCATAAAAAAAGTAGTAAGATAGATCTTGCCTAGAGGAATCTGCATACCGAATTTCAATCCTTTATATGCATAAATACACGTATATAGATCTTTTGGTTCCTTTTAATTTCCATCCCCGAAACTCCGACCCCAGTTATGGGCTAATCAAAAGTTTTGATGTCCGTTGGATCCGGATTTCTGATCCGGTTCTGAAAATATCCGGATTCGGATCTAGAAATATCCGGATCCAGGTCTCGTATCCGGATTTCGGATCCTTTAACTGAATGCGTATTAGGACTAATTAGGACTTAGGAGGACTCAGGCTATCCATTAATATAAATATCTTTAGGTGGTGTTGGGTCCATATCCCCTCAATCTATATGGACTCGACTGTTGCGATTGTTTGTTAAATTAAAGCTGATTTTATTTTATGATGATTTTGATTGTTGATTACATTAAAGCGATCCACTGCTCAGTCATAAGGAATTAGGGAGTTTAGGGTCTTTTGATTCTGAGACACGTTATAAGGTGGTTATATATATATAAAAAAAAAAATTGCATATACACAATTTCATGATACAGGATCCGAATATTCGGATATTGAATAATCCGGTTCTTGATATTACTAGAATATTTATTAAAAAAAAAAAAAAAACATAAATTAAAAAAAAGCAAAGCAAGCAAGAGGCAAAGAGAGCCTTTTATTTTTCAATCAGCTGTTCCCTTTTTATTATTTTGTTTTCTTATTATTTTTTTATAAGAAATAATAAAAATATAAAAAATAATATAAAATATAATATAAAAAATAATCCTGCTTATAATGTTAGAAAGTGCTTATAAAAATGTTTATGTTTTTGGCTAAATATAATTTTTATATCTCTATTGTTTATATGATACTATATTGTTTGTTTTCTCTGGCAACATTAAAAAGAAGCCCTTGTAGCTTATTGTTGCTATTAATAAATAAATAAATATCCATCATTAAAAAAGAAATAAACCTTTTGTGGAAACAAAATGTGTTAATTAATAACTTAATTTTTATAACGTTTAATTAAATTAAAGCAAAGCGAATACTGGTTTTAGGCAAGAAAAGGCAAATGCTTGCAAAAGTAAAGTACTATATAAAAGATTGTTTATATAATCAGGCGATTGCTGCGCCCTCACTGGCGCTCACAATTATTAACTCGATTCGAATGCATACTCATTGTTAGGAGCTCAGTGGCTGTTGCCATGGAGGTATACTCTCACCAGTTGGCGCCCCCTTTCACTGATAGAAATATAACTACTTCTGACAATACATACGCGAAAGAAAAGTACTTTTAGAGTACATTATTGTCCCAGATTCGTGTTGAAAGTGTTTCGAACAACTCCTCTACGGTTCTAGGATCGAAATTTATTAATGAGGGAAATGTATTGCTGCGTACTTGGTTGCAAATCGGATCAAAAGAAACCAGAATATCGAGGTGTGTCTTTCCACGAAATTCCTGTAGATTTGGAAAAACGGGCCAAGTGGCTGGAAGTTATACCTCGACGAGATGTAACAAAACCAGATGTGTGGGAGCCCAAAGACCGATCACGAATTTGCAGTCGCCATTTTAAAGATACAGATTTCAAAGAAGGTAAACGTAGATTCTTAAAACAAGATGCTTGCCCTTCTATATTTCCAAATGACCCTGCTTTCAAACAACTCTCACCCATTCCTCCTGCTGCTGCTGCTGCTGCTGATACCTGTGGACATCAACAGCCAGTTATTTCTTCTGTAGTTTCATTAGCCCCATTGCAACAAAATGAAGGAGAAGACACAGATGAAGAGGTTGAGGTTTTTTTTTTTTTTATCTTTTTATGTAGTAATAATAATAATACTAATAAAAGTAATAATAATAGCAACTCATGCTTATAAATTTTTAGACAACATCTACTGAGACATGCTTAACTATAGTCAGTCTTCCGGTTATGAGTGTACCAACAGTAACAACTACTTCCACATCGTCATCTCCACCGGCGCCATCACCTTTATCACCTGAAATATCTTCTGTAGTTGAAATGATAGAGCAAGTCATAATCGATCCACCTCCCCCAAAGGAATTAAGAAACAAGGCACTGCAGACAAACCCTTTTCTACAGACAAAAGGAGTGTCTTGCGAACCCCAGCTGTGCGATCAAACTACGCAAACAGGCAAGAAACCCTCGTTAAAGATTTACTTACAATTTTTATTTCAGGTCATTCCGTGTCGACGTGACGCCCACTATCTAGTTGAGAACTGGGATTGTTTGTACTTAATTTCATGAACTGTTGCCAATTTTTATTGCTCTATATGCAGGGTGTTTTTAAATTATCTCCCATATTGTACAGGGTGGTTATAATAACGCGATATTTAATGCAAGAAGTAGGGGTTCTCATTATTCTATGGTGCAAAATGATAAGGCCATGCGAAATGACAGTAGGTTTATTAATACCCCTTCATGGTGCCTCTGGTTTTGCATCTTTCCATTCTGTACAATTATCTTATTCTATCGTTGCATTCAAAACGGTGGATGTTTGCCGTAAAACCATGCCTAAAGGAAAACTCCTGTCTCCTGCAGAACAAAGTGAAATTGTTGCATATCATGATTGTGGTTTGTCATCTAGAGAAATTGGAAGCAAGATAAACAGGTCTAAGACTTGAAAAACGTTCAAGACTTGAAAATACAAAAATTATACAGAAAAATACAAATCCTAATATAAATAATACAGAAACAATACAAAATTATACAAAGTAAAATAAAACAACAAAAGGGGGAGGGGGGGGGAGAACATCATCTTGAGAGCTTCAATGACTTAATCAAAATCGAATCCCCCCGGGGCCCTGTGTCTCCATTCAATAGTGAGTCCGGGTTTTTTCTAGCGATTTCCAAGGTTTCGAAGGCATCAAGTGCATTTCTGTTTCTTACGTGTCTCACCAGTCTGCAGTCCTTTATCCGAATATCGTGTCCGGTATCTAACATGTGTCTAGCTACAGCCGATCTCTCTGGGCGTCCAAACCTGGCGTGGGCCGTGTGTTCCTTGAATCTTGTGTGGATCTTCCTGCAAGTCGCTCCTCGATATACCTTCGGACATTTGCCACAAGATATTTCATATATACCTGATTGAAGTAAAGGCGGAGTCTTGTCCTTCGGATTACCCAGGAGGTTCCTCAAGACGTTTGGGTTTTTGTAGGTAACAGTCACGGCCGCCTCCTTGAAAATAGATCGCAAATTGGCAGTCAACGTCTTGTTGAAAGTGATAGGTAGTCTGAACGTCGAAGTGGGTTTGTTGTTGAGGGTCGTCGAATCTTTTATCATCTTAGTAAATCTTCTTCTCCGGAGTAAGTCCTTTACCATTCCAGTTCTATATCCGTTCTTTATTGCAATCTCCTGAATACGTTTGACTTCCTTCCTGAACCTGTCCTTAGACAAAGGTATATTGAGTGCTCTGTCTATCAAGAATACGAAGGCGGACAGTTTTTGGCTCCAACAGGATTTGTATTTTTGTTGTTTTTTTTTTTGTATTTTTCTGTATAATTGGGGTTCTCCCGGATTTTACGTTTGTAACTTAATTAGAACTATTTTACGACCAGGGTATTTCTCCTAGGTCCGTGCTTTTCTCCTTTATATAGGACTTGCGCTATGTACCAAATTCACTCATATGGCATTGAATAATGAACCTAAAGGGTTCGAAATACGTATATGCTTAATTAAAAATTCTTTTTGTGGACAAGAGGTTTTCCTTGTTATTAGGTCTAAGACTGAATAATTTCCTTAAGCAGCGAGAGATGCATGGTACTAAGAAAACAAGTGGACGACCTAAGAAACTAACTCCACGCCAAGAAAACTTATGCGATTCAGTAAATGGATTTTATCACTTGGCCTTATCATTTTGCACCAGACTGTAATAGAAGCTTAAAACAAATCTAATAGGATAAAATGACCTTTTTTTTTCCTCCTTTCTTTTTTTCAGACGAACAGCTAGCAAAACCACTACAGTGCCAGTGTACTTGTTCCTGTGCCAGTTCCAATATAGAAATTGACTAAAAAGTCTTTTTGCACATCACTCTTATTTTTGCACTGTCACCAAGAACTGAAGGCTCAGGGTTTTGTACAACACACCGACTTCTATGATGGGTTACTTTGTCACATGAATGATAATCAGTAAATCACGTATTGTTGTCTTGGTATGAAATTGTAATTTCACAGAATCGAGAAGAAGTCTTTTTGTAAGTCTTGTTATTTAGAGGCATAAATGAAAGTGCTATGCAAAACGGATGATAGAAATTCCATGTCAACTCCGATTATTCGAGGCAATGGAGAGGACAAGGTAATCTGCAATCTTCTGACGTGGGAAATAAATGTTGGGTTAAAAATTACGTTATTCTATTGGAAAGAACTTTTTTTCTAGATTTGATTTTAATCCTGTCTGATCGTTATCGTTAGATCCGGTTTGGTGAAGGAACAACAGAATTGGTAGGGACTTTGCAATACAGTAAAGGGAGAACAGAGTTTCCAACTAGTTTCGCCATTTATTCCCAGCTTCATCAAGGATATACAACCTGTGACAATAAAGTTCGGTGAATGACGTCAAATTGCTAACGGTCGTAAGAGTGCACCGTCGTCGTATCCTGCCCCAGACAGGTCGAGACATGTTTAAACAAATTTGAGAGAATCTTGCGCTGCGAGTGTGTTTATTGTGTTTAAACAGGACATTGAAGAGAGAAGGCGTAGTATGCGCGGTCGAAACCCAAAATGGATCAGCGAACGAAAGAGACTCGTGAAATGATGACAACAGTTTACAAAGAAAGTGCTATTACTTTGAAGTGTGTTTATGAGTGGTTTAAACGGTTCCGAGGAGGCCGGAACACCGTAGAAGACGCCCCCCGAAGTGGCCAGACATCCAACGTAATGTTACAACCCAACTGAAGGCTATCCCTAAAAATGACTATGCCTGGAGTTTCCAGGACTTGTACATGCGTTCCCAGAAGTGCATTACCATCGACGGGGATTACTTTGAAGGATAGTAACTGCTCTTTCATGTAAGCGAGCAATCCACTCTCAATATGCCATCATTCACCGAACTTTATTGTCACATATTGTATAAACTACACTATAGGCTTCTCGGCCTTATACAGGGTGTAAATTATCTCATTCAAAAAAACTACACTACGATGTAGACGAAGTTCAGGTGATTAAAGCAATATAAGACACTTGGGGTCGCAAATCGCAAGCAACGCTGTAAATTGAACCTCAAACTAAGCTGAATGGCGTGGCACTGCATAGGACGAGCCCGATTTGGGCGACTGTGTTCGCGCGGCGTGGTCTGGCTGGTTCCACTGCTCCCGACTACCTCATCCAGAAGAGGTCCGCCTTCTACTCCAACGTGACGTACTCTGCTCTGAATCAGTAGCACGATCTGAGCAGTACCAACTAGGGATGTTGCGATACTCTTTTCGATACGATATTCAGCATCAATATCAAACTTAGAGCCAAGCTTCGATACCCCAACACTATCGAAAAGAAAGTATCGATACAACGAGTATCGTATCATTCGATACTCTTAAAAATCAGGCACAATTGCATACTTTTAAGTTTCAAGTAATATGGAACTGTATACAGGGTGTTTCTAAATGGCCTGTACAGACTTTCAGAATATGTTCCGGGGAGCAAAACAAGCACAAAATGTAATATGAGCGATGAATCGAAAACGCGTCGTTCTAGAGTTATTGGTTTGAAGGTTTCCTGGGTAGACAACTTACTTTTTGATCTCCCCTCGTACAAGCGACAGCTTACAACAAAGAAAAGTTGTTGTTTATTATTATTGTTGCAAAGAATATAATGCTTAATTTCTAAATTGGTAGCAAAGCCTACATGAATTATATCTCTTAATCCACTTGACATTGGAGATGGTAAATAAAATACGCAAAAGTAGAATGTACAACGATATTAGAGGCGCGTTGTAGTGGCATAAGGAGTGGGACCGTCATTGAGCTCGGCAGATGGAAAAGGTGGTACGAAACATTAATAGGCAGGCCTGTTAATAGGCATATGCATAAAAAATATTTCTAAAATTTAAAAAATAGTACCGATACTATTTACCGATACTCAATTTTTTTTTCGATACCAAGATACTATCGAATAACCGATACCGATACTGCCAATATCAAAAGAAAAGTATCGATACTTACTCATATCAGTAGTATCGCAACGTCCCTAGTACCAACCTTGTTTAGTACCGATAGCATTTACGAGGCCTGTGAGAAAAGTATTCGACCTAATTTTTTTTTGCGAAAACCTGATGGATTTGGATCGCGCGCGCTTGCACGAGCTGAGCTTGAACCTTTGTGCGTATGCTTGAATTTTTTCCCGCCTCTTAATAGCGTCAGTTGCTGGCAATCAGCATTAGAGAGAGGTAGTGTGTTGTGCTCGCGTCGGTTTTTGATTTGAAGGAAAATGACGGAACGACAGGAGCAGCGTTACTGCATCAAATTTTGCCAGAAACTGAACGGCAGCCAGGTGGAAACCATCAGTCGTCACAGTGGAAGCATTCCTCGTCACCACGACCAAAGAAGGCCCGCCAAGTGCGCAGCAATGTGAAAGTGATGCCGACTGCTTTCTTTGACTCTCGCGGTGTGGTACACCACGAGTACACACCACAGGGTCAAACAATCACCAAAGAGTACTACAGGGATGTCCTCCGTCGCCTACATAATGCAGTGCGGCGCAAGAGACCGCAGTTGTGGTCAACAGGCAATTGGTGCCTCAAAAACCAAACTTGATTCAGACTTTTTTGGCGAAAAACCAGATTCCCATGGTACAACAGGCTCCTTACTCTCCTGACCTGGCCCCCTGCGACTTTTGGCTGTTCCCCAAACTCAAGAGGCCATTGAAAGGAACGCGATTTCAGACAAGAGAGGAAATTATGGCTGCAACGACAGCCGAGCTAAACTCCATTCTGAAAGACGCTTTCCAGGAATGCTTCCAACAATGGCGGCAACGCTGGGAGCAGTGTGTGGAGTCCCAAGGAGACCACTTTGAGGGTGATTAAGTTTCCAATGCTCTATGTTTTATTTTTTTATTAAAAAAATTTTTTTTTTTTTACAGTAAACCTCAGTGCAGTGTAATTTTGAATGATGTTTAATGCTGTGTCGTAGGTAAACATAACCCAAGGAAAGTAAATTTTCTCAAATTGTAAATAACCAAAAAAAAAAAAAAAAAAGAAACAAAAAACAAACTGTAAAGTCATTTTTTTTGTTTACAAACAACAAAACAAAACAAAGTGAAGAAATAATGTAGCCGAGAAAATTATAAAATTCTCATATGACGAAACGTCCAAACAAATTGAAACTAAAGGATTACTGGCGCGATTGCAGAGTACGCCATGTTGGAGTGGAAGGCGAACCTCTTCGGGATGAAGTAGTGGGGAGCGGGGAAACCAGCCAGGTCGCACCGCCCGAACACAGTCGCCCAAATTTGGCTCGTGCTATCGCAGTGCATGCCATTCAGCTTAGTTTTGAGGTTCAATTTACGGCATTGCTTGCAATTTGTGACCCCAAGTGTCTTATATCACTTTAATCGCCTGAATTTCGTCTACATCGTAGTGTATTTTTTTTTCAAGGAGAGAATTTACACTCTGTATACAGAAATATGGTACGATTAGAAATTGGATAAAATACAACGAATGAAAAGAAGAGAATGGGTACACTATTATTGTTATAACTGGCTGAAGGCGGAAATATAACGATTAGTTAACATGCTCTTAAGCTACTTCTCAACCCTCCTTCTCGTTCCTCCGAATTTTGCGTTATCTGCTCCCTCGCCTCTACGAATGGTTTTTCTCCCTCGCCCTCCTCAACCCTAAGGGTGTGTTTAAAAAGTCTGACCGGTCGCGACCAGTCAAAGCCTCTCACAAAGCTCATTTTGGAGCCACCAGTGACTGACTCGAAATTTTGACTATGTCCGATCGACGCAGGAACGATGCAGGCATATGTAGCTGGCTTTATTCGTTTTAAATTTTCTCCCGATTCGGACGATCCTTGATTCATATCGGAGAAAATTTAAAATGCGGGTGTTCCCGCGTCGATCGGACATAGTCAAAATTTTGAGTCAGTCAGCTTTGTGACGGGCTCAACAGTGACTGAGCTGTTGGCTCCAAAATTTCGTGACCGGTCGGACTTTTTAGACACACCCTAAGTCTCCAGTCCCATCCCCACCCAAGAAATGGGTTTATATACCTTTCCTTGGGCCCTATTTTTCCCACCTGACTAATTTCCTTTCTCCACTTGGTCTCCACAGCTCCTTCCGATCTTCCACCTTCCCCGTTTCCATACGTTGAACCCTCCCACCCATACCAATACCAACAAATATTCCCGTTCCAGTGTATATCGTCTAGACTGCGGAGTTTGTGACAAGTTCTACATAGGATTTTCATCCCGTAACTTCGCTGTTCGCTTTAAAGAACATATGACTTCCTTAAAGATAATCCGCTTATATGGATAAATTTCTATGCTAAAATTTGTGTTGAACTCTGCTTAAATGGATAAAATGACTCTAAATGCACTGCGATGTCATTGGCAGACACATTCTGTGTACAAGGGACTATCAAAAGTTCCTGGAATACAGCATGCCACTTTCCTTGGGCACACACACACACACACACACACACACACACACACACACACACACACACTCTCACACACCTACTCTCTCTCTCTCTCTCTCACATTCCGAGACTGTCTTTCCCAGAAAGCGTGTACGAACTCTTCCTGTGGAATGGATGTGAGACTGGCTGTTGCACTTGATCTCTTCTTTTGACACAAAACGTTGACCCCATATTCCCATTTTCAATCTGTTGAAAAGCCAAAAGTTGCAGGGGGCAAGGTCTGGGGAGTACGGGGGTTGGGGCAGCACTGGGATTTTTCATTGTGCTAAGAATTCCTGCACCACTAATGCTGCTCAAACTGTGACATCGCGCGCCAACGTATGTTACACCCTCTTACAAGCACATGCTACAGCTCCTGAATGACACGTCCAAACACGATGAAACCACACGTGCATGCGCTTGGGGCATAGAGGGCGTTTTCCAGACCCATGGCGCTCACCGGCCAGTCTGCAATTCCGGGAACTTTTTGATAGTCCCTCGTATAATAGTTACTTTATCATCTCCCTCTAAGTCAATGGGTACTGCTATCTAACATTGCTGATTAGTAAGTAATATCTCTGCATTTTACTATATAAACTTCGTAAGGGGTCATTCGGAATTCAGTACACTTCCCTGTGAAGATTCCCAGCTTCTTTGCGAAAGTAAGGGACCGTTTTTTGTTTTTTTTCTTCTTTTGATTTGTTTTTATCTTATGGATTTGTTTTTAATTTTTAATAACTCACAAAGAGCGTTTAGTTAGATTTAGTATAACATGTCCTGTGGAAAACTTAAAACGTTATCTCTGTCTGATCGTGTTGAACTTCTTAAATTGTTGGATTCTAATGAAACTCCAGCAAGCATTGCTGAAAAATTTGGCATAGGACAAGCTATGGACGAAAACCCCAATTCCAGATAAAAGAATACTCCGCTTATAAGGATATTTTTCCTGGTCCCGAGGATATCGTTATAGCGAGGTTCGACTGTATTTGTCATCCAATCGTTATTTTTCTGCTTTCAGCCAGTTAGTGTACCATTTATAGCCAGTAGTGTGCTGGCAAATGTTTAACAACCGGCTCCATGACTACTCGGTTGAAACTGGAATTTATTACTGAAATATTTCAGCCCGGAACCGGAAGTTGTTACCGGATATCAGAATTGAGAATTCAAATCTGCAATAATTTTTAAGATTTTTTACAGATTTGTAAGATTTGTGGGTTGGTGTACGAGATTTTTCTGTATGAAGGACCCCTTGGTTGTCTCTCAGTTGCAGTTTTACATTACGCGAATGAATTTTTTGACTAAAATCTCTGGGGTTTTTTCTCCTAACAATATACAGGGAGTATCTGAAAGGTCTGTACAAACTTGGAGGGGAGGTAATATGGGTGATTCTAAGTAAAAAAGTTCATATGAATATGGGTCCGAAATTGGACGCTGAGATATGAACAGAAATAAAAATGCCGCCACCAAGATCAACAAGTTAATAGCTCAAGTTCTGTAACATCTAGAATGATGAATTTTGGTAAAACAACAGGGTACATAAAACTGCGTTCAACATCGTAACCCATGCTCACATGCGAGTACTAACCAGCACGTGTTACGATTTTGACTGCGTAACTCTGAAACTATTCATCGGAATTCTATCAAATTTTAGCAGTCCACACAGTTTTATGTACCCTGTTGTTTTCCTAAATTCATTATTCTAGATGTACAGAACTTGAGTTATTAACTTGTTGAACTTGGTGGCGGCATTTATATTTCTGTTCATATCTCAGTTATCGTTCAATTTTGGACCCACGTTCATATGAACTTTTTTGCTTAAGAATCACCCATACAACCTCCCCTCCAAGTTTGTACAGACCGTTCAGATACACCCTGTATACATAAATTAATGTATAAATAATATTAATAATAATAATTTTTCATGTCTTTGTTGAAATTCAACAAACGGCTCGGAAAATATTACCAGGTTCAACAACCGGATCGCAAAATCTTAAGAAGTTCAACAACCGGCTCACGCGAGCCGGTGCGATCCGGCTCCAGCACACCACTGTTTATAGTGTACCCATTCTCTTCTTTTCATTCGCTGTATTCTTATCCAATCAACGTTCACCTATGCTGTTTATTTTGCTTCTACCTTCATTGCACTGTATTACTCATTGCCTTTGCCATGCCAATCGTCGTATTTTATCCAATCATTTATTTATTTATTTATTTATTTAAAATTTTGCATCCCAATTTGGGATATGTAAACGGAATAAGAAGATTCAAATTAAATCTTGCTCACCTGTAACAGTAAATTATTAGAACAATAAAAGGAGATCTGAGAATTAGCAAATGGGTTCTCATGATTCCTACCCTGATGATGAAGTTTATTCGAAACGCGTAGGTTCTCATTAAATACTTCTACCATTTGCTAATTCTCAGATCTCCTTTTATTGTTCTCGTTACTAGCAAATTAGACCACAATGCAGTTACTAGTAAATTATTAGCATGCTGTTTATGATTGGAGCAAGTACAATTCATGATCTGATTCTTTACTTCATATGACAATGCGTTCCAATGTTTCAAGGTATTATATGGGAAATAGGAATCTAAAAATCTAGAGACTGGTGCTGCAGGTATAATTTTATATCTTTGAGTACTGCGTGTATTATCGGAGTTTAACATCCAATTTTTGATAAAATGCGTTGGATGGTAAGAGTCCATAATTGCCCTCTATAGTTCTTTTAATCTGGCATACAAAGATATATCTCCATAAACGTTGGAATATTATACGTATGACAAAGAAGAGAGATCGAAGCATTTCTGGGCAAAGCCAACGCAGATCGAAGAACATCGTTGTATGCCACTTGTAGGCGCATAAGTAAAGTCTTAGATGCCGAAGACCATATAACAATGCCATATTCAAGTTTTGGTATAATTGTACTCTTAATAGTCTGAACCATTTCCCTTTTAGACAGCACCTTACGCAATCTGGCACAAAGAAATTTGGAACGATTTAGGTCAATTATTAATCACTCAATATTTTCTCTGAACGATATCTTATTGTCGAAAATAACCCCTAAAATCTTACAAGTTCTCAATGGGGACTGCTTCTGCCTGTCAATTATTACGATGTTTGTTTTATCATCATTAAAAGATAAACCTTGTGCATTGTACCAATCACTTAATGCCGTGATATCCGATTGGATCTGTGTCTCGGCTAAATACTGCTCGGATTTGTTAAAAGCCGTAAATTAAAAATTATCATCTACATAGGACAGCAAGTTAAAATTCAATGGCATATCAAAAATTTGCGCTGTAGCTGCAGCAAACAACGCAGTTGTTATTGGAGAGCCTTGCAAAATGCCTCTAGAAGAGGCACACTCAATCTCTTTCTCAGGAATTTATCAGTTTATAAAAATAGTCAACTAAAAGGTCTAAAGAAAATTGGTCAGCGCCCAATCGTCTTAGATGGTGGATCAGTTGGGACCGATTTATGGTGTTAAATGCTTTGGACACCTCTGTATTGACCAAATAACAAATCTGCCCCTTGTTGATGGCATTATTAATAGTGTAATTTAAAATCGTTAATAAGGTGTAACCTATTGGAGTGTTCGGCCTACCTCCCAGTTGTTGCCTCGGGATTACTGACCAAATAAATTTAACCAAAGGTGAGAACAATAATTTTTCGCTAATCTTTGAAAGAACAGATAAGGCACAAATTGGGCAGTAATTTTTAAAATCATTTGGCGAACCTGACTTAAATAACGGCGTAATTAAAGTTTTCTTACATCATCATAGATAGTGCAAGTTCAGGGCTTACTAGACGTGCAACGGGTGCCAACGGGCACTTGAGTGAGTTGATTAGTCGGAGGGTAACGATGACCATGTGCATTATTAGGTTGGAGCACGAATGCTATACAAGAAATGAGAACTTCCTATTACAAACTCGATAAGCGAAGTCTCTCCAAACCACGTCGTCTCTGTTCCCAACCATGACCGTTGTTGATATCTCTCAGACGTTTTAATGGGAAAGCTGGATCCAAAACCAAACCTTCAAATGACTTGACCCTAGAAAATCCAACGTATGACAATGCTGGTTGGAATTCAGTTCCTCCGATATCCAAGACCGCTTTCTCCACAGTTATTCCTCGAGATTTATGTATGCTGATTGCGTAAGCAACTCGAAGAGGAAATTGTTTTAAATTGCAGCTAAAATGTCAGATTTAATTTTCGTACATAGATTAGAAGTTGTCTGATTACAAAAAGTTGTCCAAAAAAATTCTTAGAACTCGAAAAATAGCGTTTGAAAATTTGCTCTCGAAAAAAATATTGAACAGGGCTTCGCTATTTGGCATGCTTTTCTATTGTTTACATTTCATTTTTCATTGTTGAATCGATTTTTCTTAGGGCGTGATTTTCTCTATAGCAAATCATAGAGAAATTCTTTTTCTGGTGATTATTCCTCGATGGCTTGATTGATTTTTCTGAAAATACTTCAAAACCGTCTATCTCCTAATGGGATTAATTGAGCAAAATTTGGTTGAAATCGGTCAAGTGGTGTCGGAGGAGTTAGAGGACAAAGGTTTTACATTCTCATTGGTAAAGAGCTTCGCTCACTCAGCTCAATTATTGGTAGAAATACGAATAACAATGCACTATGATGATGTAACAGTTTATTAGGTTTCAATGCGGAGGCCTTCTCTCTTGGTGGTTACGCCTCAGCACGGAAAAGTCATCTGATCACATTTGTCCAGCCAACAATCAAGCCCTCATTATTTCCAACAAACAAAAAAAATAGTGATTGTTAACCAAAGATGGAAACGATGAAGGTTGCATGGTTACGCGGACTACTATAGTCTGGTGGCTTTTCAGTGCCTAGGGCTCGTTATTTCATTGGCCCCGTGGTGTATAATGACTTACTAAAGTTTTTTGAGTGCTCAACCTCGACTTCTATAGGCGACCCGATAGACGCGCATTTGTTTGTTGTATTAAGTAAGGTTGATAAACGCGTTCCTTATACAGGGTGTTTCTGAATTGAGTACAGATTTTTTGGGAGATGATAGAAGAGGTCCTTAGAAGTATTTTTTGTCATATGAACATGGGGTCCCCGCAGCTCCGTTTACTTACAATACTGCATTGAACAATCAAATGACACCGGGACGCAGTGTGCGTTGGTAGGCCTAGATTATTTTATTCAGCATGTTAACAGTTTTCAGCATAGTTTTTTGTTGAATTTTTGGGCTGGCATGATTCACAATGTCCTGATTGGGCCATATCTCCTACCATGCTGTCTTAACGGGCAAACAAACCTTAGTTTCCTGAAGGAGGAGCTCTCTGGTCTTCTTGAAGATGTTCCACTAATGACCAGACATTTGATGTGGTTTCAACAGGACGGCGCACCTTCGCATTACACAAGAGCCGTTAGAGATTACCTAAATGAGACATATCCTGGTCGTTGGATTGGTCGTGGCGGACCACTTGCTTGGCCACCGAGATCTCACACCAATGGATTTTTTTTATGGGGAAGCATAAAATCAATGGTGTACTCCGAACCCGTAGATACCGAAGAAGAATTGTCGGCTCGTGTTGTCGCGGCAGCAGGTGACATCAGCGACTGTGCTAATCAACTGTTTCCACGCGTACATCAATCCATCATAAGGCGTTGCGAATTGTGCTATGTAGCAAATGGCGGTCATTTTGAACAAATACTGTAAAAGTCATACAGTAATTTGCTTGTGTTAATTGTTAAAATAATCTAGGCCTGCCAACACGAGAAAAAAAAAAAAAAAAAAAAAAAAGCATCTAACTCTGAATTACTCGTGCGCTTCAAAAAAATGGAATATTCAACT
The DNA here is from genome assembly GCA_023313115.1 of Rhysida immarginata. Classification (NCBI taxonomy): domain Eukaryota; kingdom Metazoa; phylum Arthropoda; class Chilopoda; order Scolopendromorpha; family Scolopendridae; genus Rhysida; species Rhysida immarginata. The sequence continues at coordinate 366,667 of JAHWFO010081222.1, read as the reverse complement.
GGGTAATGATCCGTGCTGTTAAATTGTCTCATATGAAACAAAAATTTTATTTCTAAACGTATAATGGATAAAGTTTAATTTTATACAAAAAGTAAAACAATTAATCAAAAATCAATAAAGTCAGATTCTTTTCATCACTTCAAAATAATGGAATATTGACAGCACCACGTCAAAATAATGGAATATTCCGATTTACATATTCTAGAAAGGGATATCTCATTTGATCTTCCAAGGTAGAACACTGTTTGTTACTTTATGCTATCATTCTCATATTTTCTCAGCTGCTAAAGAATTTTAATTCACTAACTACTGAGAAATGTCACCCAAAAAGGATCTGTCATTAACCCAGCGTCAGCTGATACTTCAATTGCACAAATCAGATTGCAAACAAAGTGATATTGCTCACAAAAAAGCAAATTCTGGATAGATTGATTCCAAACAAGTCGGGACAAATGTGGACGCAAACGTGCAACAACGACACGTGAAGATAGACGGCCGCGCAAAATTGTACATAATAATCGACTCAAATCATCAAAAATTATTAACACATTGTGGCGTAAGGATGGAACTGATGTATCCTTAACCACAACATTCCGGCGCATACATGAATTTGGAATGAACAGCTGTGTGCCAAACAAGACATCTATGTATGTTGAACAAATCTCAACGCAAAGCACGACTCAACTGATGTAAAGCCCATGCCAATTGGACCCCTGAGGACTTCAGCAATGAATCCCGATTCTGTCTAATGTTTGGCGAGACGAAGGAATCAGAGTATGGCGAACTAATGAAGAGGCACATCATCCCTGCACCATGAAAAAAACAAGTTTCCAAGCAGTTTATTGTGTGGGGCTACATACGCTCCATGGGTACGGGACAGCTTTATCAGAAGTTTTGTATGGAGACAAAGACTATCAGCAAGATAACATTCCAGCTCACACATTACGCTCAACTAAGAACTGGCTACAGGAACGAAATATTCCCACTATGCCTTGGCCTCCTAACTCCCCAGACATGAACCCCATTAGAAGATCTATGGAAAATCATGAAATGCAAACTGACAAATGATAAACCACTCACAATTCAGGACTTGAAACGGCAGATAGTACAAGCTTGGTCGAACATTGATGTCGACCTTTCCCGACAACTAATTCATTCTCTTCAAAGTGAATTCACGCTCTTATCGACGTCAGTGGTGGCCCTATCAAGTATTAGTGTCTGTTTGATAGTTTTGCTCTTTGTTACATTGTTTTTTTTTATTATTTGTATTAATATTCCATTATTTTGAAGTGATGAAAAAATCTCATAACTTTGTTGATTTATGATGAATTGTTTTACATTTTGTACAGAATTAAACTTTATCCATTATACGTTTAGAAATAACATTTTTGTTTCGTTTGACTAAATTATTTGCACTTAACATGAGACTCTTTTACAACATGGATCACTACCCCGGCGCTTATTTGCAAAAATTCAGCGGACCCCCAGGCGCTTAATGCAGGCGGGCCGGTATTTACAGGTCCGGCGCTTAAAAAATTCTGCACAATTGTGATGGATACTATT
>JAHWFO010081222.1:337878-356452 GCA_023313115.1 Rhysida immarginata | reverse complement strand
GCCTATTTAGAAGTATCGATGTTTGGGAGAAGTTATTTTCGATGTTGTTAGATGTTGGCGACTAGAAATTCGAATAAAAAGTAAATTAATTTATTGTATAATGAACTGGACACTGAATATGCAATGTAATTAATATATAATATACGGTAATGTTATCAGGACAAAATCATCTCCGGTCGCAGTCGTCAGAGGGCTGATTTTTATCCTCTTGTATAATACGACCCAGCAAATTTAGATGCTCTTTTAGGCCAAAAAAATTTGCATTATAGTAGAAGATTTACGGTATTAAATTGTTTATTTAAGGTCTACCAGTTGGAAATTTACGTTTGGAAATCAGGTGCAGTACCAAGCATTAATCTACCTCAGAGGAAACAGGAACTTTCATTTTTAAAACCTCCCAGCAAATCATCTATTGAGAGAACAAAAAGACTGAAAGAAAGGGGAGAAAAAAAATGCTTTGTATATATATATATATATATATATATAAAAATTACTTCTGCAAGTATTCATTTGGAGTCATTTAGCGTATTTATTTCAGCATTTATATGCCAACTTCATTATATAGATGAGGCTTCTAACATTAAACCGGCATCGCAGTCTGTGTTGCATTTCTCATCAAATGAAAACCAGTTGACTGAAACCCACGAGGAAATAAGTAAATGCTCTTGAAATACCAGAAACCAGTAACATGCAAAATCAACCTGTAGATGCCAAGATGGATTTTACAGAAGCCCTCCATCCTGAAACCAGAGAAACCGATGCTCGACAATTTCTTGTATGTGCAAATTATGTGTACAACTTTTAACAATTTCCTCTCCTTCAATCAAACATCGTGTCTTATCACCAACATAGGCAAAAATTTCCTGCAAACTTATGCTGAAGTTGCTGCTAAGAGCTGGGGACGGAGTACCACGAGTACCCATAGCGTGCGCCATTTTGAAGTGATCTCAGCGCCAACTATAGGCCGTCGCAGAGGTGAATAAAAAAGTTTAGGAATGATAGGGTGTCTAGCAAAACGGTTTCGTAAAATTGACTAGAAAAAAAATAAATAAATAAATAATTTATCCCTGAAAAAATCCCTGACTGTTCCCAGTTACACAATTATTTTGACAAAGCCCGGTCGCTAGTCACCCTGTAAAATAGTATCGCATAATAAAAAAGTCACTAAAATAAAAGAGTACAGATAGCCTATGAAAAGAAAAGAAAAGAAAATAAGAAAAGACTTAAATTGCTTTCTTTCTTTTTTGTTATGGAAGTTATTACGAAGAATATAAAGGCTGATGGCCTGTAAAGAGTGACCAGGGGAATTAAAGTGTTTAGCCAGCATTGCTAAGAATATCAAACTTATGCCCGGCAAATCTGGAGCGTATGGTATTGCCTGTCTCTCCAACGTACTGTTTCTGGCATACTTTGCAATGTAACAGGTAAATTAACTTGTGAGAAGTGCAGATCAGGTTCTGGTTAATCTTGAAAGTAAAGGAGGAAGCACTGCTGGAAATGGAGGTAGCAAGGTTAAGAAAATGGCAAACGCCACAACGCTTTGCATTGCAAGGAGAACATCCCTTAGTGGAAGTGTGTGGTTTGGTAATAGCAGCATGGACCAGAATACCTTTAAAATTAAATGCCCGTTTAAAAGAAACTTTTGGTGGTTCTGGTAGAATGGAGTGGGGAAGAGGCGAGTTGTCAATAATATGTTGATGTTTCCCTAGGACATTTTTAATACTATTGAGGGTTGGATGATAAGGAAGAACTAATGTAGGTGTTGTCATGGCTGGAGAAGGTTTGGGGTTGTTGTTAGAACGAGAATTGCGATGTTTATAGATAGAGGCACGTATGACAGATTTGGGGTAGCCTCTTGCTTTTAGGGAGTAAGTAAGGGCATTACCATGGAAGTCCTTGTCAGACTGATTAGTTCATATTCTATGGATGCGAGTTAACTGACCTAATGGGATGTTATCCTTGCAATGGCGCGGATGTAAGTACTGGTGTTGGTCAGTGGGCTTCTTATAGAGATTAGTAGATAATTTATTGTAAGTGATAGAGATAGAGACATCCAAAAAAGAAACTGTCCTGATAGAGTAATTGTGAGAAAACTTGATGGAGGGGTGGATGGAGTTGGAATGGGTGATAAAAGATAAGAGTGAGTCTTCGTTGTGTGGCCAGATCAGGAAAATATCATCAATATATCGCAGCCAGACCAACGGCTTTAAGGGAGACGTGGAAAGTAGTTTGGTTTCCATCTCCCCCATAAAAATGTTAGCATAGTTGGGAGCCATTTTGGAGCCCATAGCAGTGCCACTGGTCTGGCTGTAATACTCATTGTTAAAAGTGAAGAAATTGGAGGTGAGGATGGTACGAAGAAGGCAGCAGATAGTGTCAGTAGAAGGAACTGGAAAGGTTTGTTAGCCTTGAGACTGTTGCACACAGCTTTAACCCCATCATCATGAGGAATGTTAGTGTAGAGGGAAGAGACATCAAGCGTGCAGAGGAAGACGTTCTTGAAATCGTAGTTAGAGTCGTTAAGGCGCTGGATATGGGAGAGAAAATCGTTAGCGTCTTTGATATAGGAAGGAAGACTGGGTGGGATGTGGCGTATGTGGTGGTCGACATACGCAGATAGTGGCTCACAGAGTGTGTTGTTACAAGAGATGATCGGACGGCCGTGATTGCCAGGTTTATGAATCTTGGAAAGAAGGTAGAAACGACCAGGACAACTGAATTTAGGAAGGAGGAAGAGGCGGGTTTTGTTATCAATTTCAGAAGAGGATTCAAGCTGGGAGAGGGTATTTTGAAGTATGGTTTTGAACGTGTCAGTTGGATTGGAGGTTAGTTTCTTGTAGAACGTAATATCAGAGAGTTGTCTGTTAGCTTCGTTAATGTAGTCAGGTGTTCATGACAACAATAGCGCCCCCTTCATCTGCTGGTTTAATTATTATATCAGGGTTATTGCTAAGGCGTTTGATACAAAGGTTTCAAAGTACTTAGTAGCATAGGGCTAAATTGCAGCTTCTACATCTTTTCAACTTCACGTATAACCAAATCCGCTACACTCTGATCTCTTCTATCTAGAGAAATAAACAAATCAAACATACTCATATAAAATAACATTTCAAAGCAAAAAAAAAACCAAACTGAATTAACATACCCGGTAACCACGAAAGTTCTTGCCGTTTTTAATTCCGGAAAACAAAATGATGTACACAAAAAATAGCGTATCGCTACTCCCCAAACTAATCCCCATTGGCATCTAGCACTTTCTGCCAACGTGCCTCCAGTCGATCAATCCCCTGGCTCTAAAACTTGCCGGTCTTGGACCCAAAGAAGTACGTGAGTGCCTTTCGCAGGTCTGTAGGATTTTCCACGAAGATGGAATAGGTGATACTGTAATCCGTCGGAGCAAGATCTGGTGAGTAAGGTGGGCGACACAAAGTTTCCCAGCCAAGCCGCTCTACGGTTTCCCTGGCCACCCGTGCCACATGTGGCCGGGCATTGTCACGAAGGAAGAGTACCCCTTTGCGATTCACCAATGCTGGCTGCTTCTACTGCAATGCCTGTTGCACACGTTCCAACTGCTGGGAGTACAGGTCCCCAGTGATGGTTTGGCCAGTTGATAGCAGCTCGTAGTGAACCATTTGGCGTCTAGTCCACCAGACACAGAGCAAGATCTTGCGTGGCTTTGAGGTGTGAGGGACGGGGTGACAACCAATGTTTGGAACGCTTAGGAGTGTCATACAGGACCCACTTTTCATCACTGGTAAGTATTCGATTAAATATGGGTGCGTTACAAAGTCGAGAAAGCAACGACATGCAGGCTGTCACTCGTCGTTTCTTGTTGGATTCCGGCAATGTATGGGGTATCCATTTGCTCAACTTGTACGTCTTTCCTACTGTGCAGGTGAGGTCAGAAACCTGATATAGTCTGGCAAATTCACCACATGTTAAACCAGTGTCCTCCTCCTCTATGGCCGTTTTCAGGACCTGGTCATCTAAGGCTTATGGTCGATCACTGGGGGGTTCATCAGAAATGGCAAATTCTCCCGACCTGAATTTCTGGAACCAATGCCTTGCGGTGCGTTCCTTCGCAGCATCATCCCCAAACGCAATAAACATTCGGCGACTCGATGCTGCTGCTGACAAGCCCATCTTGAAGTCATAAGGCAAACAACACCTAACCATCTCCCTCGATACCTCCATTTGTCTTCACTTCTGCACGAGATGTGACTGAATGTGAATGCCAAACAGCCTGTATTTACACAGAGTGATCATATTATTATGACCACCCTGTCAGTATCTCGTTGGGTCACCTTTTGCCTTTAATACTGCGGTGATTCTTCGTGGCACTGATTCCACGAGATGTTGGAAGGTGGTGGGAGGAATCTGACATCATCCCTGATGGATAGCACTATCTAGTTGTGCTAGATTGGACGGTGGTGGACGTCTGATGGTTCGTTCGACTTCGCCCCACAAATGCTCAGTTGGAGTGAGATCTGGGAATTGTGGGGGCCACCGAAGTAAGGTAAAGCCTCCCTCACATTCCTGGAACCACTCCTGCACAATACGAGCTCTGTCGCATGGCGCATTGTCTTGCTGGAAGTAGCCATCTCCATTGGGTACGCCATCAACACGACAGTGTGGACTCGATCGGTGCCGATACGGAGCTATGCTGTGCCATCCAGACGTTGTTCAACACGTATTAACGGACCCAACGCATGCCAGGAAAACATTCCCCAGACCATAACACTGCCCGCACCGGCCTGAACGGTTGTACTCGTGCATGCGGGGTCCATGCTTTCGTGGAGTTTCCGCCAGATTCTCACGTGGCCGTCTGCATGATGTAACTGGAATCATGACTCGTCAGACCACATGATCCGTTTCCAGTGCTCGATAGTCTAGTCCTTGTGCTCCTGAGCGAATTAGAGTCGTTTCCGCTTGTTGGCTGCAGACAGCAAAGTTGTGCGGAAAGGTCTTCGGCTTCCGTATCCAATGCGATGCAGTGTGCGGCGAACAGTGCATTCAGAGACCATTTCGGAGGACCCCTGATTAAGGTCAGCACAGTTGCCCTTCTGTTATCCTTTACCAGTCGTGATAGTCTCTGTTCTGTCCGATCATCAACCGTTCGCGGAATTCAGACCCCGTCTTCCGGCTAACCGTCCAGTCTTTAAATACTTTAACGACGGCTGCTCTCGAGCACCCCACGAATGCTACCGTTTCGTTGATACTCGCTCCATAGCTCCGAGCACCTACAGTCATGCCGCGTTTGAAGGCTGTTAAATCGCGTCGTTTACCCGTAGTTGAAGAATGGAACACGTCTACTGTTGTCGACGACACTCAGCTTCCCTTTTTATATTGGTCTGGCCCGCTAGCAACATTGTGGCAACATTCCTGCTCCCCCCCTGGTACATTTTGGACCACACTGTACACTCATTTGCATATCCTCTATCACTTCCTCTTAAGGCAACATAAAAACAGCAAGAACTTTTGTGGTTACTTGGTAACAATAGTATCCATTTTACCATCAAAATACAAGACTTGACAAAAACGGACGTATCGACAATCGTCATCTCCATAATGCTCCAGCAAAAATGTTAAGGTATCTGCAAAATTTTTTATTTCTTTCTGCAAGTTTTTCCGATCAAAATTTCGAGCAGCTAAATGGTCGTTACACATTCGGTACATTTGCTTGATGGGGCTGGCATATTCTGCTAGGCAGTAATAACTCTGCTCGATAAAAATGAAGACAAACATGTTAATTCAAGTAAAGTTGAAAATGGAAATGTAAAATTAATTAGAAAAAAATAATTAAACCTGCTAAACGAGTTAACGTGAATAAAACTAAAATTATGGCATTTTACCAGCACAATATTTAAGGCAATCCCACTGTACTCCCGTTACACTATGATAATCGCCTGCTCTCTACTGTGTTGTCCTTCATTTATTCAGGATCACAGCCACGCACGATTTAACTTGGGATCTCGATAATTTAAAAAACTACACGTCAGAATGACCTGATATTTTAGCAGAACAATCGTGAGGCAATGGAATTTTGTTTGGCGAAGGAAAAAAATAGTTCCAAAATCTGCCGATAGATGGCGCTGGCAGGGTAATAACCAAAAATGAATCCGTGAAACACAGGAATGTTGTTAGCCAAAAGGAAACAATAGGGTTCAAGGGTTTACGAAAAATTTATTAGCGAAAAGACAAGAATAAGTGTTTACAGCGACAACAGTGATAATGCCAAACAAACAGAGCTTCACGGAACAAACATCTTACTGATGATTACGGCAGTTGTTGTTCGAAATGCCCTCCGCCTTGTTCCGCTACTAATTAGAAGCGCAAAATGGCATGCTCCACAACAGATCGGAGGGTATCTGGACTGATGCAATTGACGTGGTGTGCGATGCTTGCCTTCAAGTCGGCTAGATTCTCAATCCGCCCGCTGTAAACAACATTCTTCAGGTACCCCCAAAGCCAGAAATCACACGGGTTTAAGTTGGAGGAACGTGGCGGCCACATTGTTGGAAAATGGCAGCTTATGATCCTAGCATCTCCGAAATGAGCACTCGGCAGCTGCTTCACAAAAGTAGCAATGTGTGGAGAAGTGCCGTCTTGCATGAATATTTTGCGAACCACACACCGACGCTGCTGAAATGCCGGAAGGACGTGGTTACGCAAAAGTGCTTCGTACCGCTTGCCAGTAACGGTGCAGGAACGGCACCCGCAGGTGTGATCTCCTCGAAGAAAAACGGACCGACAATAAACTGTGCCGTTATTCCGCACCACACAGTGACCTTTTCAGAGTGAAGAGGTAAGGGCTGTAGCTGGAACAGATTCTCGGTCGCCCGTATCCTGCAATTTTGCGTATTTACAGAACCTTGCAAATGGAAGTGGGCTTCGCCAGACCACAGAATGTTCCATGGCCATTCGTTGTCCACTTCCATCCGAGCAAGAAGTCGTAGTGCAAAAGATTCACGTGCTTCCAGGTCAGCAGGTAGCAACTGCTGCACGTGAGTTATCTCGTACGGGTAACAGCGCAAGATGCTACGTAGGACTTTACGCACCGTGCTGCTCGGCATATCCAGCATTCGGCCAATTCCCCGTGCACTGCTGATTCCAGCATCACTGTTCGTCCGTTCTTGTAATGCTGTAGCCACATCTTCCACTGCCGCAGCCGTAACTGGTTTCCTTCCTCTACCCCGTTTCACATCAAATGAACCGGTCTCCTCGAATTTAGCCATCATTTTTCGCAGACCATTTGTGGTTATTGGACCCGATTTTATGGATTTTAATGTACTTTTCAGCCCACCCTCGTAAAATTGATGTACACCATTCGGACCATCAAGATTAAACATTTTTTTCGTCACCGAATGCTTTGATCACACCAGGGGTCGGATTTGCGACCTTATCCTGAAAATATCTGGCAATGCTGCTTCTGAGGTCCAAAACTGAAACCTTCTATCCGCATCAAGCGTCGTGGACTTCTCACAAAGGGAGTCCTGTTCCAACACCGTCAATGCCAGGTCCCATACCTCCTGTGCCACAGGTGCCACCATAAACGAGTCCTGCAATTTGAATGCCTGGTCCATCCTCCGTACTCCCCCAAAGTTCAGGATGCGGTACGCGAGTGGCTCCGCACATGTCCCAAGAACTTTTTCCTACAGGCATTGAAGCACTACCAAAACGATGTCACAGGTGTATTAAATGCCAGGGAGACTACGTCAAAAAGTGATGCCATTTATTACTCGTTGACATGCGTTTTGTGCAAAATAAAAAAAATTTTAAGGTTACTCTTTGAATCACCCTCGTACATCCAAATGGTAGGGACAGTCTCCAACGCAAAGGGATATTTTAAAAACAAGAACGGGGGTAATTCAATAAGTAAGTTACAAATCAAAGTTGCGACCTTCATTTTTTAATTAAGTGCGGGAAACTGTCACCGCTAGATAGCACCAGTTTTATTGTCATGCACAACGATCATTCTGCGCATGACTGTACAAGATGGCAGCGCCCCTGAGTACATGTACCATGACAGAACAGCATGCCGTTGTGCGTTTTTTGTGGGCAAGGAAATGCTGCCCATGTATGGTGAACATTGCCTATCACGTCAGGCAATCTATAATTGGGTGCAGAACTTCTCGGAAGGGCAGACAAGTATCGAGATGAACTTCGTGCCGCCATTCGCCGGAAGCGACCAGGCCTCCTCAATAAAGGGGTGTTGCTGCTGCATGACAATGCCCGTCCTCATAGTGCCAATCAGACCATAGCGACGCTCATGTCATTCGAGTGGGAGGTCCTCCAACATCCATCTTACAGCCCGGACCTCGCCCCGAGCGATTTCCACTCGTTTGGCCCTTTGAAACATCATCTTTCGGGAGAGCGCTTCCCTGACGATGAAGCGGTTGAAAGAGCAGTGCGCGCGTGGTTCCAACAGCAACCAAAAGAATTTTACGCACAGGTTTCCAGGGACTTGTGAAACGGTGGGACAAGTGCTTAAATTTGTACGGAGATTATGGTGAAAAATAAATGTTGTTTGTATGTCATTATCTCACGATTCGTAACTTACTTATTGAATTGCCCTCGTAAATTAAATTAAAATTAGAATAATTTTCTTAAAGATTACCTTTCCGTTTTGTCCTTGGATTTTATATAACGTATTAGTAAATTCTCTATCGCTGAGATCAAGTTTAACGAAAAAGTTCTTGAGCCCATTAGCTTTGGTAATCTTCGAATCATCTGGCTTCTTCTCCAAGAGATCTTTTAAAAAACCTGATTTTGGAGCAAGAATGAGCATCTTGCGAACGAGAGCAACTTGTTCTCTCGATTCCCACTTGTCCATTCTTACGTTTAGTGCTGTTGAAAGAAATTTTTATATTAAATTCATATTAAAACTCAGTAAAGACATAAGAATACTAAATTACGAGGACCGTTCAACAGAAATACGAGGGCTGATCAAAACGTAATGTCGTGCATTTTTTTTCTTGAAAATGATGGCAGATATGAGAAAACTGCAATATACACTGAGTGAGCATATAATTATGACCACCCTGTTAGTATCTCGTTGGGCCACCTTTTGCCTTTAACCCGGCGTCACTCGCGCGAGCGGTGTTTACACCGCACTTTTTGATTTTTTTGATATAGCTCATCATACAGAGGCGCTACCTTGTGATGACTTCCATGTATTTCAAGTACAACTTATTGGCAACAGATAGCGCCGGTGTTGATCTCATTCATTTTATCGAAAGTGAAGATTAAAGCTATGTTTTCCACGCTTGGTTTCACTTTGCGGTGCAAACACCGCTGCGCGAGTAGTCATGTAAGTAAATTTTTGACATAAACATGATTTCTTGAAAATCACTTTAAAATCACTTAATTTTATTATTTTCTTCTAATTTGTATAAGTGGTCATAAACTGCAATATCTTGACTTATCAAATAAAATTGCACTGAGTTCTTTTTTTATCAAATAAAATTACTTTTAAAAAGTGCGGTGTAAACACCGCAGCGCGGGTAGTGCTGTTATAAAATTTGGCGCGAGTGACGTGGTGATTCTTCGTGGCATTGATTCCACGAGATGTTGGACGGTGGTGGGAGGAATCTGACACTATGCCATGATGGATAGCACTGTCTAGTTGTGCTAGATTGGACGGTGGTGGATCCAGCCGTCTGATGGTTCTTTCGACTTTGTCCCACAAATGCTCTGAAGTGAGATCTGGGGATTGTGGGGGCCACCGAAGTAAGGTAAAGCCCCCCTCACGTTCCTGGAACTACTCCTGCACAATACAAGCTCTGTGGCATGACGACAACATGACAGGGTGGACTCGATCGGCAACGATACATGCTGTGCCATCTAGACACTGTTCGACACGTATTAACGGACCCAACACATGCCAGGAAAACATTTCCCATAACACTGCCCGCACCGGCCTGAAGGGTTGTACTCGTGCTGTTTCCGCCAGATTCTCATGCGGCCGTCTGCATGATGTAACTGGAATCGTGACTCGTCAGATCACAGGATTTGTTTCCACTGCTCGATAGTCCAGTCCTTGTGCTCCTGAGCGAATCGGAGTTGTTTCCGCTTGTTGGCTGCAGACGGCAAAAGTGTGCGGACAGGTCTTCGGCTTCCACATCTCGTGCGATGCAGTGCATTCAGAGCCCGTTTATGGAGGACCCCTGATTAAGTTCAACAGTGATTTGATGCACAGTTGCCCTTCTGTTATCCTTTACCAGTCGTGACAGTCTCCGTTCTGCCCGATCAACCATCCGCGGGTGGCCACAGCGCGAACGTTCAGACCCCGTCTTCTGGCTAACCGTCTAGTCTTTAAATACTTTAACGACGGCTGCTCTCGAGCACCCCACGAATGCTGCTGTTTCGCTGATACTCACTCCATAGCTCCGAGCACCTACAATCATCCCGCATTCGAAGGCTGTTAAATCGCGTCGTTTATCCGTAGTTGAAGAATGGAGCACATCTACTGTTGTCGATGACACTCAGCTTCCCTTTTTATATTGGTCCGGCCCGCTAGTAACATTGTGGCGACGTCCGTGTGCATATTTGCATAAACATGTCAGGTGGTCATAATAATATGCTCACTCATTATATAAACTCCATAAGGGGTCATTTGTAATTCAGTACATTTCCAAAATTCAGATGAAAAAGTTTCTTCGACATTTGGAACGTCGTGGATTTCATCGTATGACTCATATTATAACATGCAGGCAGCTATTGTTGACCTCTCCAGAAAAAATATTAGACCTTGTTCATATCAAGTACTGCATTTTTTAAAACGAAAATCCCTACTCCATAAAAGGATAGTCCACTTAAATGGACATTTTCTTCCGGTCCAGAGGATTTTCTTATAGCGAGGTTCGACTAATTTTTTTATGCATTCTTTCATATATTCCTGGTGTTTGTTGTACAAGGAGATGGGCAGGTTAGACCCTAGCAAGTGATATCAGATCAGATTCTGGCCATCAAGGAACGACAGATACAAAAGCTCATGCCCATTATGATAAGTACGAGGGCAGCCCAGAAAGTAGTACCCGTTTACGCATATCGATGGCGCCACTGATCCAAATGAAAGCATACGATGCCAGTATCGATGCCAACATCTTAGCTTTCAGGTCGAATTTCGAGTTCATTCAGTGTGTGGCTTGAGTTTTGTGATGGCTTAAAATGGAAAAGAAGATAGAAAATCCCGCCAAATGCGAAAACTGAAGCCATCAATCTTTTCGTTGAAAGTGGCTGCTTAAACTTGCGCAGATTTGTTGGAGATCGTGAATGGTGCCATTCCAAGGACTTGCGTTTGCCCTCATGTGTGAAATAGCACAGGTTTCATCCCCAGTAACAATTTGGTCGAGGAATTCATCGCCGTGTTGCTCATAACACGTCATGAAGGACAACGCTGAATCCATTCTCCTCGTCGGAAAGCATTTTGGGCACCTACATTTCATGAAGTCTTACGCACCGATCTTGCCTGATGAAATGATCGACAACTTTCTTGAGATCTTCGGTGATAAGGGATGGTCGACCTGACCGCTGTTCATTGTGCACAGTAGCTAGTCCCTTTTTTGAAGTTTCGAACCCAACGCCTTACAGAAGACTCATCTGTAGTTCCCGTGCCATGAATTTTGCTGGGACGGACACTTTCTGCATTCAAAAAAAACAGATGACGACTCGCACTTCGCATTTGGCGGGATTTTCTATTTTCTTTTCCATTTTAAACCGTCACAAAACTCAAACCACGCACTGAATGAACTCGAAATTCGACCTCAGCTAAGCTAAGATGTTGGTATCGATACCTGCATCGTATGCTTTCATTTGGATCAGTGGCGCCATCGATATGCGTAAACAGGTACTACTTTCTGGACTGCCCTCGTACATTCAAAATGGTAGGGTCAACGTAGAAAAGTAGTTCATGTTTTTTTTTTTGTTTGTAATACATTTTTTTTCAGAGTGTGTTACTTGTTTTTTTTTTATGTACTACCAAACGAAACTTATTTTCTGGATATACCTCATATTATTTCAGTCCCTTGTACGAGGCGCATCCAGAAAGTAAGTTTCCCGATGTTTTCCCCTTTAAAGGAAACGTAATTAGCAGTGTCAATTGCGGATGCGTAACAGATCTATGACGTATCAATCATATGCCAGCCGGACAGGTCCCGCCTCTTGCCAGTAGCCTGGTAGCAATGGTCCGAAATGGAAGCTCTTATTTCTTCTCCCGCTGCCTGCGAGGTTCGATCGGTGATAAAGTTCTTGAATGCACAACGCATTTCGCCAGCTGTCAGGTCTATGGGCCGAACATCATGAGTAAGCAGATGGTGTAGGCAGTTTTCCGAAGGTCGTCAAAGTGTCCATGATGAAGAGCGCAGTGGGCGACCATCCCTCATCAGTGATGATCTTGTTGAGCTTGTGCGGCAGCGCGTGATGGAGAACCGTCGTTTCACTATTACGGAGCTGAGCACCCATTTTCCGCAGATATCGCGATCCTTGTTGCATGAGATTGTCACTAAGAGCTGAAGACGTCTGTCACATGCTAGTTCCATTCACAGGCGGCAGATTTCTACGACAGGGGGATACATAAGTTGATCCCACGATACGACAAGTGTCTCAATTCTGGTGGTGGCTATGTTGAAAAATAGCCGAAACATTGCTGTACTTGTTGCCAATAAATATGTTCCTGTAAGTGGGAGTTCTTTTTTTTTTTTAAATAGGGAAACTTACTTTCTGGTTGCGCCTCGTATTTTGTTTTTGTGTCATTGCATACTATTCTAGCAGTCACTGGTATACAAGGAACTATCAATAAGTTCCCGGAATTGTAGTCTGGCTGGCGAGCGTGTTAAGTCTGGAAAACGCTACTCTGTAATCAGCGCCCTCTACATCCCAAGCATGCGCACATGTGGTTGCATTGTGTTCAGACGTGTCATTCAGGAGCTGTAGCATGTGCTCGCAACAGGGCGTAAAACACAATGGCGCAATGTCACCGGGAACTTTTTGATAGTCCTTTGTATTTTGTTTTTGTACCATTCCCCTTAAGTAATTACTAGGAAATATTTTCAAATAATTTTATGTTTACTTTGAAATTGGTATAAAAGATAGTTGAAGAAATACTGATACGCCAAAACTCCACCTATGCCTTCATAATTAAATTGTAAAGGAAGCTAAAAAATAAAATAAAAAAAATAAATAAAACAAATTAAAATGTACTAAATACGAGGCCTGTGAGAAAAGTATCCGACCTTTTTTTTTTTTTGCGAAAACCTGATGGATTTGGCTCGCGTGCGCTTGCATGAGCCGACCTTGAACCTTTGTGCGTATGCGTGAATTTTTTCCCGCCTCTCAATAGCGTCAGTTGCTGGCAATCAGCATTAGAGGGAGGTAGTGTGCTGTGCTCTCGTCGGTTTTTGATTTGGAGGCTTTCGGTGACGATGCTATGGTCGTACCCTACACCCAGGACTCGTCACCAGTGATTATGGTGTTCGTGAAGTCGGGGTCACTGTTTGCAGAGGCTAGCATGTCCTGTGAGACGTCGACACGAAGTTGCTTTTGCTCCGCCGTCAGCAGCTTCGGCACGAATTTCGCCGCCACTCTCTTCGTGGCCAAATCTTCGGTCAGAATGGAATGTGCCGAAAACGTACTGATGCTCACCTCTTCCGCAACTTCTCGGATAGTCACACGACAGTCCCGCATCACAGCGTTCACTTTGGCAATGACCTGGTCATTTCGGCATGCTGATGGCCGACCGGTTGTACCAGTCCTTAATCTGTGTGATTCCCATAGCAGTCTGAATCTTCTGGATGGTTTCCACCTGGCTGTCGCTCAGTTTCTGGCAAAATTTGATGCAGTAACGCTGCTCCAGTCGTTCCGTCCTTTTCCTTCAAATCAAAAACTGACGAGAGCACAACACACTACCTCCCTCTAATGCTGATTGCCAGCAACTAGCGCTATTGAGAGGCGGGAAAAAATTCACGCATACGCACAAAGGTTCAAGGTCGGCTCATACAAGCGCACGCGATCCAAATCCATCAGGTTTTCGCAAAAAAAAATAAGGTCAGATACTTTTCTCACAGGCCTCGTAAATCATTAAATACACTGGCGGAAAAAAAAATCCCAACAACACGAAGGACTTGTGCTAGATGAATGAAATTTGGACAGTATATTCAGCTATGCTATTTATTCAATTGATTCAAGTTTCAAGGTTGCAACTTATAGGGGCGCCACCCTGTACGTGGTGAAAAGCACGGACTTTAGTACCCGCTGTAGTCGCCGTGCGGGTCTATGCAGGCCTGCACACGTGCATGCATACGGTCGTAGAGATGCCGAATATCATTTTGTGGTATTTTTTGCACTCTCAGCGCCTCTACAAAAGATTTTAAAAAACTTTTGGGTAAAATTATTTTAATATTTTCCATCGAATCTGAATAAATAAAAAAAAAAAAAAAAAAAATGGGGTTCCCATTTGAAATTTCAAAGTTGCCCCTACCCCCCATGAGGGGAGTAGAAGGCTAATTTTTGCGCCATTAAATAGCTTTGAAAAACAATATCTGATAACGCATTTTTTCTTCTTTTGACAAGATGTGTATTTTTCGAGATATTAAATAAAAGAAAACCTAGGCTTGGTACAGGAAGTGTGGTATAAGCAACGACACTATTGATAGATGAAGTTTTAGTGTTGATTTAATGTCATCAAATGTGCACACAGCTATGTTTGATCAGCTTCGAACATAGTGGACCGAGCCAAGAGAGTTTTGGGACATCACGATCGTTTCTGGTCGGGACTTATGGGATGACGCGAGCTGGAATAGTTGGAACGTTGGCAACTGGTTGGACAATGGGAGCAATAAGAGAATATTCATAGCAGTTGTGGTTTATTAACCTCGTCACAATCGTGACAATCTTTATTTTTTTTTCTTTTGACTTTACCACGTGACTCGTAATATTATTGCTTTTTGACATTCTGGTTGTGTAATTCTGTAATATAGTTCCGTTTCAAAATTCACTCTATGCCATATTTGTGTCTTAGGCCAATTTTAATAGTTTCCCCAGAACATCATTTCATTGTAATATACACTGAGTGAGCATATAATTATCTCGTTGGGCCACCTTTTGCCTTTAATACTGCGGTGATTCTTCGTGGCACTGATTCCGCGAGATGGTGGAAGGTGGTGGGAGGAATCTGACACCATGCCTGATGGATAGCACTGTCTAGTTGTGCTAGATTGGACGGTGGTGGATCCAGCCGTCTGATGGTTCTTTCGAGTTCGTCCCACAAATGCTCAATTGGAGCGACATCTGGGGATTGTGGAGGCCACCGAAGTAAAGTAAAGCCCCCCCTCACATTCCTGGAACCACTCCTGCACAATACGAGCACTGTGGCATGGCGCACTGTCTTGCTGGAAGTAGCCATCTCCATTGGGGTACGCCATCAACATGACAGGGTGGACTTGATCGGCGACGATGCGGAGGTATGCTGTGCCACCCAGACGTTGTTCAACACGTATTAATGGACCCAACGCATGGCAGGAAAACATTCCCCAGACCATAACACTGCTCTCACTGGCTTGAAGGGCTGTACTTGTGCATGCGGGGTCCATGCTCTCGTGCTGTTTCCGCCAGATTCTCACGCAACCGTCTGAATGATGTAACTGGAATCGTGACTCGTCAGACCACAGGATTTGTTTCCACTGCTCGATAGTCCAGTCCTTGTGCTCCTGAGCAAATTGGAGTCGTTTCCGCTTGTTGGGCTTCCGTATCCCATGCGATGAAGTGTGCGGTGGACAGTGCATTCAGAGACAGTTTTGGAGGACCCCCCGATTAAGGTCAGCAGTGATTTGATGCACAGTTGCCCTTCTGTTATCCTTTACCAGTTGTGACAGTCTCCGTTCTGTCTGATCATCAACCATCCACGGGCGACCACAATGCGAATGTTCAGACCCCGTCATAATAATATGCTCACTCCGTGTACATGAACGTAACATACTATGTAACATGCATGAACTGATGCCCTATCATCATGATACCTCAAAATCCTCCTCGACTGGTGTCCGTTTGTTCTCCAATTGTAGAAAGTCTTCTACAGTTGATGAATCTATTAAGAAGTAATAACAACTGAAAATGTTAAACAAACAAATAAAGGAATCTTAAGAGGGTGATTTGCACACACAAGCCAATGAATTAGAAAGCTTCATTCAATATGATATTGACCCTCCTTTGGCTGAAATTACAGAACATACGCGGTTTGGCATGGACTGTACAAAGTGTTGCAATGTAGGTAAGGTAATCGCAGACCATGCATTCACCAGAGAGACCTTCAGGCCCTGCAGAGTAGACGGAAGCGGATGAATTCGACAAATGTCCCAAACATTCTCAATCGGATTCAAATCCGGTCTTTGCGCTGGCCACGGCAGATGTTGCAACTCTATGTTCAGAAAACCCTTCCTGAACATTTCTTGCTCGATGGACAGTAGCATTGTCGTCCACGAAGAACCAGTCACCATTTGGGTACAAATGCACCATTGCAGGATGGACTTGACCTGCAACAATGTTCAGGTAGTCTTTGGCTTTCACCCGACTGTCAAGGAATATCAGGAAACCCTTGCCATAGCAACAAAACATGGCCCATAACATGACATCTCCTCCTGCAGTTGAACTGTGTTCACAACACATGAGGGGTCCATCGCTTCGTGGGGCTGCCGCCAAATTCTCTTTCGGCCATCTATGCAAAACAATATGTAACGTGACTCGTCCGAGCACATCACCTTTTTCCAGTCATCTACTGTCCAGCTACACCACTGCAGGTGAACTTTCCGGTTATTTGCTGACACCAGGGGCTTCCTCACTGGCATGCACTTCCCATTCCTATTCGCTTCAACTCGGCGCATTCAGTGGACTCAGAGCATGCCAAGAAAACATCCCCCAAAGAGTCACACCTCCCGCAACGATGGTGTCGGGATGCCTGTTCTCAGATGCTTCCCGGCGAATTCTCCATCGTCCGTCCACTCTGTTCACCAGAATCCGTGACTCGTCAGAGAAAGCAACCCTTTGCCACTCGGCCGAGGTCCAATGGCGATAGTCCATTGCGAATTGGAGAAGTTTTCGGCGATGCACAGGCATCAACATGGGTGCTGTTACCATAAGCCTGCTCCGGAGCCCCAACCTGAAGAGGGATCGTTGCACTGTCTTGGTGCTGACACGACTAGTGGCCCCACCGTTCATTTGCTGTGCAAGCTGCTCAACAGTGACATTGCCTCTAGGATCGATGGCCAGTGGGGTCCCACAGTACCTCTTCGTTGCTCGAAACTGTCTGGTTCGTCCAGTCGCGTTACACCTTCACACCCTAGAGCAGTTCACAAAGGTGGCAGTTTCTGAAATGCTGCCCCCCTTGGCCCGCTAGCCAATGATCATCCCCTTTTGGAGGTCTGACAGGTCACTTGCTCTGCCCATTGACGGCGACAATTGCTGTGTCAACGGAAGCTACTACATGTCTGCTTTTAATGACATGCAATGATTTTTCATCTGCATACCATGGGATATTCCAACATGTTCGAGGAGAGGTGGTCATGTTAATGTATCCCGACCCTGTATTTGGGATATTTTCTAACGATCCATTCGTGCATAAGAACGTGCAATGCTCACGCAATTATGGGCGGCTATCGAGACTGCATGACTGAACATCTCTTCAAAAGGATTTTTGCTGACTGGTCAGGTACATGCCACATCAAGTTGCTGCACTTTGCCAGCAAAAGGAGGTCCTACATGATACTGAGTAGGTATCCCATGACTTTTGGCAAAGCAGTGTAGTTTCCAATGAAGAATAGTTTACATATACGACTACAATTAAAGACATTCACATTGGTTTTTAAATAAACCTAACACTATGCTAACGTACACGTTTAAAAATATTTGCAAAACAAATAAAATAAAATGATTACCCAAGCAGAGAATTTCACATTCATCAAAAAATTCATCATTAGACTTGATCAAATAAATGAGCCACTGAGCAAACTGTCTATAGAACCGCCTCTCTATGGCCTCCGTAATCTTGATTCTTTTTCCAAATTGACGCATTCTACTGAGAAACAGCAAACATGATGGGGACTCCAAGCATATGTAATTCTGAAAAGAAAACCGAAGAACGGTTAACAGAATCAATCCTCGGGTTAAAAATCAAAATAAAATTGAAAGACAACAATAAGCGGTTAATGTAGTTCATGCAAAGTACAGAGGTTGAGTCAAAAGTAGTGGCCGACTTGGGAGGGGGCTTGGATTTCCAGCTCGCATCTCCCCCTTCCAGGAGACTAGCTGATTGGGATGAAAAGATGATGGTGAAAATAGACATACACAAACATCCATGCCCTTGGCGGGCTTCGAACCCGCAACTCGCTGGTTACGAGAGCGGCAAGACCTGCGCCTCAACGCTCTCGGCCACCGAGCTGGCAGGGGGGGGGGTTAGAATTTGACAAATTCTGGGCAAAGACCATTTTACCAAAAAGGATATATGGCAGTTTATCAAGAGAAAAGAGCGAGAAGAAACGTCAGTACGAATTTGAATGCCATAGACATTGTGCCACCTGCGTCAACC
>JAHWFO010081222.1:311782-337778 GCA_023313115.1 Rhysida immarginata | reverse complement strand
ATTTTTCAAAAAGGTCCCGAATTTTTGAAAATCGACCCCCCCCCCCCAAGATAACGTCCTGGCTATGGCCCTGCCGACAGTCTTGGTGTCACCGCTGACCTGTATGCTGAACAGCTCGAGCCAATGTACTCTGCCCTGGCCAACCGAAAGAGAGCCCCCCTGCAGCAGGTCGATGCTCCACCGCACCGGGAGCGAAGAACATCGTTTAAGTTGCAGGAGTTGGAGGGCATCGAGGTTCTGCCACATCCAGCATACAGCCCCGACCTGGCATCTTCCGACTACCATCTCTTCCGTTCAGTGGTGCACTTCCTGCGTGGATGGTGCTTCGCCAATGTCAGTGAGGTTCAAGACGCCGTGCGTGACTTTTTTGCCCAGAAACCGGAGGAATGGTTTCACGAGGGCATTACTGGATGAAGACCATCGAGCACGATGGACTCTACTTTGAAGATTAGCAATCTGGTACCCATTTAAAAGGTTGCGTGGCGATCGGCCATTACTTTTGACTCAACTTCTGTAATTTTGACTTACATAATGTTGTCTGGCATCTTCTCGGATCTTGTATTTGAAAACGGAATTCTGATAAGGTCTCTCAAAAGTTCCAGAATCATCACTTAATTCTTTGTTCAATGAAGTGGCTTTTTCAATTTTGAAACCCAAATCATTATCGGAAAACTCGACAGCTCCCTTATTGTGCGATATAAGGATGAATTTCTTCTGTTCAGTGAATGTTATCCCTTGGTCCAATTCATAACGTACCAAGTCTTCACTTAAATCTAAAATACCAAAATAAAATTAATTATTCATTTATTTCCTGGTTACTCTTGGATACATTTGCTAACGCATGAATACAGGGTCATCATACAATCTGTGACAAAGTTCGGTGAATGATGGCATATTGAGAGTGGATTGCTCGCTTACATGAAACAGCAGTTACTATCCTTCAAAGTAATCCCCGTCGATGGTAATGCACTTCTGGGAACGCCCGGATAAGTCCTGGGAACTCCTGGCATAGTCGTTTTTAGGGATAGCCTTCAGTTGGGTCGTGACATTACGTTGGATGTCTGGCCACTTCGGGGGTGCATCTTCTACGGTGTTTCGGCCACCTCGGAACAGTTTAAACCACTCATAAACACACTTCAAAGTAACAGCACTTTCTTTGTAAACTGTTATCATTTCATGAGTCTTTTTCATTCGCTGATCCATTTTGGGTTTCGACCGACTGCACGTACTACGCCTTCTCTCTTCAATGTACTGTTTAAACACAATAAACACACTCGCAGCGCTGATTCTCTCAAATTTGTTTAAACATGTCTCGACCTGTCTGGGGCAGGATAAGACAATGGTGCACTCTTACGACCGTTAGCAATTTGACGTCATTCACCGAACTTTATTGTCACAGATTGTAATTAAAGTTACAATTTCAAAAATCGATAATTTGAAAACTACTCGTCAGAATGACCGTGAGGCAATGGAATTTTATTTGGCGAAGGAAAAAAAAAATATTTCCAAAATCTGCCAATAGATGGCGCTGGCAGGGTAATGTCAGGGGATAAACCAAAAATGGATTCGTGAAACACAGGAATGTTGTTAGCCAAAAGGAAACAATAGAGTTCAGGGTTTACGAAAAATTTATTAGCGAAAAGACAAGAATACGTGTTTACAGCGACAACAGTGATAATGCCAAAAAAACAGAGCTTCACGGAACAAACATCTTACTCACGATTAAGGCAGAAGTTGTTCGATATGCCTTCCGCCTTGTTCCGCTACTAATTGGAGACGCAAAATGGCATCCTCCACAATAGATCGGAGGGTATCTGGACTGATGCAATGGATGTGGTGTGTGATGCTTGCCTTCAAGTCTGCTAGATTCTCGATCCGCCTGCTATAAACAATATTCTTCAGGTATCCCCAAAGCCAGAAATCACACGAGTTTAAGTCAGGGGAACGTGGCAGCCACGTTGATAGAAAATGGTGACTTATGATCCTAGCATCTCCGAAATGAGCACTCGGCAGCTGCTTCACAGGAGTAGCAATCTGCGGAGGAGCGCCACCTTGCATGAATACTGTGCGATCCACACACTGATGCTGCTGAAGTGCTGGAAGGACGTGGTTACGCAAAAGTGCTTCATATCGCTTGCCAGTAACGGTGCAGGTAACAGGACCCACAGGTGTGATCTCCTCGAAGAAAATCGGACCGATGATAAACTGTGCCGTTATTCCACACCACACAGGGACCTTTTCAGAGTGAAGAGGTAATGGTTGTAGCTGGAACGGATTCTTGGTCACCCACATCCTGCAATTTTGCGTATTTACAGAACCTTGCAAATGGAAATGGGCTTCGTCAGACCACAGAATGTTCCATGGCCATTCGTTGTCTACTTCCATCTGAGAAAGAAATCGCAATGCAAAAGATTCACCTGCTTCCAGGTCAGCAGGTAGCAACTGCTGCACACGAGTTATCTCGTACGGGTAACAGCGCAAGATGTTCCGTAGGACTTTATGCACCGTGCTGCGAGGCCTATCCAGCATTCGGCCAATTCCCCGTGCGCTGCTGATTCCAGCATCACTGTTCGTCTGTTCTTGTAATGCAGCAGCCACATCTTCCACTGGCAGAGCCGAAACTGGTTTCCTTCCTCTACCCCGTTTCACGTCAAATGAACCGGTCTCTTCGAATTTAGCAATCAATTTTCACAGACAGTTTGTGGTCATTGGACCCGATTTTATGGATTTTAATGTCCGAAACTTCCTAATAGCTGATAATGCACACTCATCGTTCTTATAAAAAAGCTTCAAGAGCAGAGCGCGATCCTTCATAGTCAAGAGTCATGATGAAGCATTCAAGCAAAGAGCTGGTGCTCTGCATTTTTATGGCAGCTATGTCTACGGTGCGCATGTCACGTATTAGTAATTTGCATATCTCCATGCAATGTGAACTCTGCCAGCGCCATCTATCGGCAGATTTTGGAACTATTTTTTTCCCTTCGCCAAACAAAATTCCATTGCCTCACGACTGTTCTGCTAAAATATCAGGTCATTCTGACGAGTATTTTCAAATTATCGATTTTTGAAATCTAATAGTACAGGGCGTTCCAAAATGTTTTAGATAACTTTTGATCATTATGTATATAAAAAAAAAACTATTTCAGATAGAGACAAATGGTCTTCAACAAGTTGTTTATCAACTCCAAAAATTTATATGCCCTCATAATATATATATATGGATTAACAGATGCGCCTGCTAATAGCTTCAGATGTACCTAAACAACCATTCAGGGGGCTGAAACAGGTACTGTAGTAAATGATTCGTTATCCGACCTCCATTTGTCGTAGCTTCTCCGCATGTCACCTGCCATCCACAGAGTACAAACCCAGCTGCTGAAACTTCACTTTTAACTGCGGAAATCTCATAAATCTTGGATAACGAACCATGTTTATATGGACTTTTGTTTCATCTCGCTGTGGTGGGGAATCACCACCAAAAGTTTATGACAGGGGTTTAGATATATCCTATGTTTTTTTATTGGAGAAATGACTAACGACCAGTTTTGGCCTTTATACCTGGCTTCTTCAGGCTGCGATGATGATGATGATAATAGAAGCATTTTTTTTTTTTTTAATTTGAAATAAGGTAATATTTACAATAAAGATATTATTTATAAATACAACAGTCGTTGGTTAAGAAACAATTGATTGTGTAACAATTATACGGGATTAAAATATAATTAAAGGGCAACTTTTTCAATTTGGAAGACATCAAAATTAAAAAAGTTGAAATGCACTACACGAAGAAAGCATGGCCATACTACACGACTCCGATGATCCTTTTAAAATCAAAATTCTCGCAGTGCGCGTCCTTTGATTGTGCAGTTGCTATGAACGTGTACTTGCCCCCACATAACAACTGTGTCCCTCTCCCTCTTGGTTTTGGTGATTGTACGAACTTTATGAACGCCTCTTGTATTATTTTCTTTATTGGTTTTTGAGCACGTCCCTAGGCTTATAATTTTTTATTATGATGACAGCATTCATGATGGAAATGCATCTAGAGAATGGACATCTACAATGTATTGTGCAGTAGTTATTGAATAAGATCAAATACATACACTACCCTATCGTAAGTCATGAGACACCATCACTTTGATAGAAACACTCAAAAATCTACATATTTTAATATCTTGTTGGTCCATCTTTTGCTGCTGTCACAGCTTCTATTCTCTGGGTCATACTATCCACAAGTTTTTGACACGTTTCGACAGGTAATTTTCGCCATTCTACCATAAGTGTCTTGGACAGTTCGGTCACGGATTTCGGGTGTCCCGCACAAGCATGCAATTGACGTTCCAACACGTCCCACAGATGTTCGATGGGGTTCAGATCGAGACTCTGTGCAGGCGAGTCAAGTTCTTGAACCCCCTTTTCATCAAACCATGTGCCTGCCAGCTCTTGCTTTATGGCAAGGTGCGTTATCGTGCTGAAACAGAAAAGGGCCGTTGGCAAAGCGCTGCCAAAGAGATGGGAGTGCTGTGTTGTCCTGAATGTCTTGGCAACGCTCTGCGTTTAGATGTCTGTCCACAGAAACCACTGCACCCAACCCATACCATGAAAAGCACCCCAACACCATCACCGACCCTCCACCGAACTTCACTGTGGGCACAACACAGCTTGGCAGATAACGTTCGCCGTGCGTTCGCCATACCCAGCCCGTCCATCCGATTGCCAGATGGTGTGGCAGGACTCGTCACTGATCCAGAGTCCAATGTTGTCGCCCTTTGCAAGATGGCACCCGACAACTGTACCTCTTTGGAAGTCTGAAAGCTCTTTTCTTTGAGACATTCTAACAGCATTCACGCAAGCATCATCTCATAATAGCATAGTGCTGGGAAGAATGCCAACAGTGAAATTGCAAAGGAATGTCTCATTTTCATGCAAATCAGGGTTGTCCCATGACTTTTGACAGGATAGTATATCGACATAAAACTTACTTTTCAAACCATGATTAACTTCATACAAATAATGTCCCCACGCCAAGGCTGCACTTAACAAGTCAATGGTTCTATCGTTAGACCTGAAAGTAGGAAAAAATCTATTACAATGGATTTTGCCTCTAAATTACAAAGGGAACTTGCCAGCAAAACTAAGAGTCGTAAATGGCTAGGAAACTTACAGATCAAATGCGGTACTTTCCACGTCATAATCTCTTGAAGTCATAATTATCAAATACACAGAATTGTACATGTTCACTATCATCGGTACTAATAAATCTCCTTCTGACGAACTTGTACGATCCTGAAAAACTTTCTTCCTCAATGGAAAAAAATCCCAAATAACTTCCTTTAGTCATTTTAATAAAGGAATTACACTTGGCAAGATGCTGATCATCTGATATGCATATGCAAGCAATATCTATAGCAAATGCCACTAAAAACAAGTTTTTGGATTCGTAATGGCAGCTTTAGTTATGTATTTGCTCCTGGTTCGTCCATTGATTTCTAAGAAAATTTCTAAAGTAAACATTTAAAATAAAACCTAATTAAATCACTATATTTATAGTTTCCAACTCATCTTACCATCTACTTAGAAAAAGAAGCTGAAATACAGGGTCGGGCACATAAATATGACCACCTCTCCTCAAACATGTTGGAACGTCCCATGGTATG
Organism: Rhysida immarginata; assembly: GCA_023313115.1. Taxonomy (NCBI): domain Eukaryota; kingdom Metazoa; phylum Arthropoda; class Chilopoda; order Scolopendromorpha; family Scolopendridae; genus Rhysida; species Rhysida immarginata. The sequence goes on along the minus strand of JAHWFO010081222.1, from coordinate 332,121 downwards.
CAATGAAAAATCATTGCATATCATTAAAAGCTGACAACAGCAGACGTATAGTAGCATCCATTAACGCAGCAATTGTCGCCTTCTTGGGCAGAGCAAGTGACCAGTCGGACCTCCAAAACGGGATGATCATTGGCTATCGGGCTCCAAGGGGGCAGCATTTCAGAAACGGCCACCTTTGTGAACTGCCGTTGTGAAGGTGTACCACGACTGGACGAACCAGACAGTTTCACGCAACCGAAGCGGTAACTGTGGAGCCCCACCAGCCATCGATCCTAGACAAGATCAATCGCCGTGCCACTGTTGAGCAACTGACACAGCAAACGAACAGTGGGGCCACTAGGCATGTCAGCACCAAGACAGTGCAACGATCCCTCTTGAGGTTGGGGCTCCGAAGAAGGCGTTTGGTAACAGCATCCATGTTGATGCCTGTGCATCGCCGAAAACGCCTCCGATTCACAATGGACTATCGCCATTGGACCTCGGCCGAGTGGCAAAGGGTTGCTTTCTCTGACGAGTCACGGTTTCTGGTGAACAGAGTGGACGGACGATGGAGAATTCACCGGGAAGCATCTGAGAACAGGCATCCCGACACAGTCGTTGGCAGACGACAGGCTGATGGGGGAGGTGTGACTGTTTGGGGAATGTTTTCGTGGTATGATCTGAGTCCACTGATACCGCTGGAGGGTACACTGAATGCTGTTCGTTACCTGACGATCATTGCAGACCAGGTACACTCTTTCGTGTCGACAGTGTTTCCTCAGGGTGATGGCACCTTTCAACAGGACAATGCTCCCTGCCATACTACCAAAATTGTCCACGACCGGTTCGAGGAGCACGAGGATGAATTCAAGGTACTCCCATGGCCACCAAATTCCCTGGAACCTCAACCCAATTGAACATTTGTGGGACCATCTCGATCGCCATGTCCGCAAGCTGGACCCTCCGCCACACACGGTGATGGAATTATGGGATGCACTGCTCGTCGAATGGTCCCAAATAATTGCAATCACCTTCCAAGGAATTATTGACTCTCTGCCACGTCGACTAGCTGCTGTGCTTGCCGCCAAAGGTGGATATTCCGGATACTAGCAGGTGGTCATATTAATGTGTCCCGACCCTGTAAATCTACAATAAATTTAAGAAGATTTGTTATGGTGCAGATCTGAATATAAGATGGTTTCTGGATGGATCTCCTTTTTAAAAGTCTTTTTAAGACAGTCGGAGAAATCTTCGAACCCCAATGGAATGGACATTGTAAAGTATCTCTACTACACAGTCCAGTCACATTAATGCGACCAACCCCTACATTCAACTCAGCGGAAAATGGTTACATCAAGAAGGTACGTACGTACCAGTGTCACAGGTGAGGGGGGGGGGGTATAGGAAGGGTGTCAGAGGGAAGCAGAAAACATTGCAATTGTTGGAGTCATGGCGAAACCTAGCGATTTATCCGACCTCCAAAAGGGCATGATCATTGACTTCCGAGTCGAGGGCGGCATTATTTCTGAAATGGCTAGTTTTGTGAACTGTTCGCGTGCCACCGTGGTGAAAGTGTACCGTGCGTGCATGGCAGAATGGCAGTACCCAAAATCAGCAGCATGCCAAGTGTGGGGTACCACGGGCCATAGATGACATAGGTGAACGACGGCTACGTAGACGCGTGCAAGCGAACAGACGGCTGTTCACCGGCGACAAAGACTGACATTTGCACGCCAGTACCGCAACTGGACAGCAACAGAGTGGCGAAAGGTGGCGAATCACGGTTTATGCTCCGTTGGACAGATGGGCAATGGCGTGTACAGCATTCGGTGTCATAAAACAACCACCCTGCAACACGTGCCGCAAGGGTCCAGGCCGGAGGAAGCAGTATTTTGGTGTTTCCTCAGCACGATGGTATCTTCCGGCGTCCGTGCATGGTTTGAAGAGCACGAGAACGCGTTTACGGTACTCCCCTGGCCTCCAAACTCCCCGGATTTAAACCCCATAGAGCATCTGTGGGACCATCTCGATCGGGTTGTTCGCGCTGTAACATCCGTCAATTGCGAACTGTTGCAACTTCGTTGTTGTCCTCTCCTCTCTACATGGTTTTAATGTCCGCCCCCCTGCACGTGGTCGGGAGACCCCACGTCTCCACTTGGAGCTTCTGTGAAAAAATGAGTGCTTCCTGCAGTGAAAGGCAACAGGATTGGGATCGGCGATAGCCAATGAGGAATGCATCTCCGCACATGGGCTGATGTGTAATGCTAGGGGGATATACAAGGCGGGTACTTTGGAGGGAGAATCAATCGAGTCCTAGACAAGCTATGATGACATCAAGACTTATGCTACTGCTCTCTATCAATGACTTCCAGACCTTCGTAACAGTAAATACCCTTTTGCCTTCGTACACCCTAGCTGCCCATAGTCATTAGTGAACCTAGCTGTGTCCTGACCGTATGTCAGCCCGTAACTTTATTAGTGAACCGATAATCTCTAGGATTTTAGGGTACCCCTCCAAAGAGAGTACATGACACATGGGGGGGGGGGGGGGGGTTAATATAAAGTAAGCAAAGAAACAGATTGGACAATGTTCAATTTCCTACTCCCCCTTCACAAAAAAACGAGCATATTCTTTAAGTTACCGAAAGTGGCATTATTAACGCTTCAATCCCAAGATTGCCAGAACTCGATTTTGCATGTCTACTGGTCGGTTGAAGAGGGAATATTGACGACTGGTGCCTGAAATGGGTGGTCATTGGTAGAGTAAAGAGGTGGTCAGCTTAAAGAGGGCAGTCCAGAAAGTAGTACCCGTTTACGCATATCGATGGCGCCACTGATCCAAATGAAAAGCTTTGCTGAGGTCGAATTTCGAGTTCATTCAGTGCGTGGTTTGAGTTTTGTGACTGTTTAAAATGGAAAAGAAGATAGAAAATCCCGCCAAATGCGAAGTGGAGCTGCCATCCGTTTTTGAAGGCAGAAAGTGTCCGTCCCAGCGAAATTCATCGCAGAATTACGAAAGTTTACGGCACGGGAACTATGGATGAGTCATCTGTAAGGCGTTGGGTTCGAAACTTGAACAGTGGTCAGGTTGCCCATCCCTTATCATCGAAGATCTCAAGAAACGTGTCGATGATTTCATCAGGCAAGATTGGCGCGTAAAACTTAGTGAAATGCGAGTGCCCAAAATGCTTTCCGACGAGCACAAGAGCAATCGCATGGGTTCAGCGTTGTCCTTCTTGACTCGTTACGAGCAACACGGCGATGAATTCCTTGACCAAATTGTTACTGGGGACGAAACCTGGGTATGCTATTTCACACAGAGAGCAAACGCAAGTCCTTGGAATGGCACCATCCATGATCTCCAACAAATCCGCGTAAGTTTAAGCAGCCACTTTCAATGAAAAAACTTATGGTTTCAGTCTTCGCATTTGGTGGGATTTTCTATCTTCTTTTCCATTTTAAACCGTCACAAAACTCACTGAATGAACTCGAAATTCGACCTCGGCAAAGCTAAGATGTTGGCATCGAAACCTGCATCATATGCTTTCGTTTGGATCAGTGGTGTCATCGATATGCGTAAACGGGTACTACTTTCTGGATGCCCTCGTACATAAGAGACATTAATTCCGTGCCAAGGAAAAGTGGTCGAGTTAAGAGGTGGTTGAGAATAGAGGTTTCACTGAAGTTAGCCATGCTTTATTAGAAGCCAGTGAATGAGTGTGGCCTATACTGGCCTATGCGTGTGGGACGATGTTTTGCCTCCCGGGGATGCGCGTGCACCAGTGCATGACGTCACGCATGACTCCACCGACATGAGGTCTATATCAACACCATGCTTGTGATGCCCACAACATTTGAATGGGAAGAGCTACTGCAAGGTTATTAGAATAATAAGGTTGCGCGCTCAGGAAGGTTCCGTACGATTGGTCGAATTCAAGCAAAGTGGATGACGTCATCCAGAGGCAAGCGGCGCGGAAGGGAATGAAGCGATTCAACAGAAAACTATACGATCACGGCGGTATGTTGTAAATAAAAAGTATGAATTCAATTTTGCATAATAATGGTCGGAAATTAATTGAATAATGGTCGGAAATTAATTGAACATATGAGGAGTCTCATCTATTCCTGTCTATATGAAGAAGTCTGAATCGACAGATTAAGGGCGCGTTTGACATCGCGCACTAAACGTCTTTGTGCGTCCACTAAACGCACTAACGTGTTCGTCATGGAACCCGGTTGTGTTCGTTAACGCCAGTGCGCGCACTACCGGGCGTTTCGTGCGCGCACTAAATGACCCTAGGTTAAGAGTAGAGTCGTTTAGTGCGTTGCAAGATGGCGCTGCCCTAGAGCTTGAAATGTAGCGATAGATAGTTCGGAATTTTAGTTACCATTAAAGAGCCAACAGGTATAAAAATAATTGAATTCTGCATATCATTTAAACTGACATTGAAATCTACCTGTGTAATGATCGATTTCGGCGTGTTATATGAATGCAGATGTTATGATGAGTTTTATTTTCAGCAGTACGCATACTATTCATGGTAGCACGGGTGAGGTGAACATCCCACTTTCGTGCTCTTTCCTGTTTTTCATGACACACACAAAATGCAATACAGTGGTACATCGACATACGAGTGCCCTAACATACGAGTGTTTTGAGATACGAGCCGCTGAGCGAGCGATATTTTGCTTTGAGATGCGAGGCACCTCACCTAACCTGGAAATCTAATCCTAACTCAATGGAACACAGGTTAAGGGAGCCAAAACCAAAATGGACCATTAATGCTGGGCTGTTTTCATCAATCCTCACCAGATGGCGATAGCCAACATTGTCCACGTAGTGCCATTCATGTAATGACCGCCTCGTCTGCACACGACCCCAACATGCGGGGCGCCTGTTGGTGTGGTGTGCAGCGTCTAACAGTTTCTCCCGCCTCAGACGAAGCATTTTTGATAAGTTGGGTTCACGTTTTTTGCTTTTTGTACATTTACAAAACATTATCACATTTATTTTTATAACCATGGGTCCGAAGAGGATGATGATGTCTATTGAAATTAAGCGTGAAATCATAGAAAAACATGAGCAAGGTGTGTGTTTTGGGAGCTGGAACGGATTAATAGCATTTCAATTAATTTCAATGGGAAAAATTGCTTTGAGATACGAGCAATTTGACATACGAGCAAGGTTACGGAACGAATTAAGTTCGTACGTCGAGGTACCACCATAGCCTAATAATACCAAGTCTGTACACTCCCGTCGAATCCCACAGTAAAAAACGTGCCGATTTTTGCTCTTCGTACAAGCAGCGAACCTAACGGATGGCCCTGGAACTTACTGCTAACACACGCATCGTTATGACGTCAAAATTCTCCAACCAATGGGAAAACGCTATGTCAGTTGGCTATGGTTCGCTTCGAGTGGTCGTATGCGATCAGAGATATTTATTTTAACTGCGTTAATGTTTAGTTTAACGGCAAAATATTTAAACATCCGAAAAAGAATTTGTTTATAGCTTGCTTATATATAAGAAAGAAAAAGAAGAAGCCGTAATATATTGTGATTGTAAAGTTAAAGCGAAGTTTCTTGATAAATAAATAATCTAATTCAAACGTGATTGTGGGGCCGTCCGCTAGATGGTTGGGCATGCGCAGATGGAAATCAGGAATCAAAGGAAACCCCGGAGTGTACAGACTTCGTATTATTAGGCTATGGTACCACTGTACAATTTTTTCACCGCTCGCACTGAGTGATGTCATTAGGTGCGTTTAGTGTGCACATGTCGAACGCGCCCTTAATGAAAATTGATCGAGTAAGCTTTCATCGACAAGAGAATTCTCGAATAGTCAAATTTAAAAGAAACTATGGTAATTATGTAGATGACGGCCTCCACCCCAACTTGCGTTTTTTCCTACCTTGCGTTGTTTTTTAACATGCATCTTGGGTTGCTTAGTGTTTTTGGGGGGGTGGACGAAAAGTTTAGTTTTTATTTTTGGTGGGAACGTGGTTTTCTTTCACTCGAAAGCGGTCTCCTTTAGGTTTAATGGCGCCGACTTCCTTCTTCCAGATACTAGATACGCAACGCCATCTGGTGGTAGCGGTTGAAGTCAGGCACGGAAACGCAGACGATGGTGAAAATGGTCAATAGAAAAATACTAACCATTGGCCTCCTGTAACCGGTGGTACAAGAGTGGTACAAGTTTGCTGAAATTTAAAGCTAGTTTGCACCATAAATAAAAACTAAATCTTTCGTCCACCCCCCCAAAAACACTAAGCAACCCAAGATGTATGTTAAAAAACAACGCAAGGTAGGAAAAAACGCAAGTTGGGGTGGAGGCCGTCATCTACATAATTACCGAACGGAATGCTTCCACCTCTCTTCTATTCCTGCAACACGCTATTGCACAGTTGCAAACCATTTGAACAATAAAATTTCAGGTTTAATTACTCTATATTCACTTCATCACGATATAAGCAGTACGAGCAACATTTTTATTCCGAAATAGCTTTCATGAGTTCCACGAAAGTTCCTAATAATGCCTCAATCAAAACGAAATTCGCGCTGATTCATCTACTCAGCCTGCGTCTGCTTCGCGCCACTTCGCCTCTGGCTCTGGATGACGTCACAACACGCCGAGATCTTTTTGAGATTGTGCGAGAAGTTGCGAGATTCTAATAACCTTGGAGCTACTGGCCCATTGCCTCAAAAAAAGGCGCGAACTCAGAGGGTTCTTTATCTTAGTGGCTTCGTCAACCGGCTGACATTGGCACCAAGTGATGGCGTTTCAACCTAGTGTTCTTTTTTTTTTTTCCATCCAATGACGTGACCACTGGGTGTCTCTACCAGCCGGCTGGTAAATCCGGCTAAGATAAAAACCCTCCTCTAATGCAAAGTAAGCGCTCAAAGTGTGGGGTTGGTTCACAGGAAAGGGGGGTGCTATCAACGCTGTTCTCTAGGTGGCGTTGGTGCTGTGGACCACTTTGGATATAAACTTCTGGCGTTGGCTCCAGAAAAGTTTGAGAAATGCTGTGCTAAATCTTTCACAATTTTATTTATAGCAATTTCACAGCACGGGCGGGGGGTCATATGTAATCAATTAATTTTAAGGCAATTAAGATTCTAGAATTATTAAATAGTGTTTACATCTCCTACCATAAATTCAAAGGCATGGATGAATGAAATCCTATGAAAATTCGTACAATTATTAGCCAGGATAAAAAGTTAATTTAGGATCAATAAAGTTGGTCAATCTATTTGCATTATTTGCTGACACGCACATTGGATGAACGACATTCTAGGCGTTGCACAAAGTCACATGGCCCGAGCGGATGGGTGACCAGATTGACTCATGACTCATGACTCACGACACGGCCTTCATCTTCTGAGGAGACGTGGTTTTGGCCAAGGCCATTTTGGTTGAACTCGGTGCATCCCTGGTTTGTTGTTGTGCTTTTAGCGGGTCAGATGCGCATGACAGGTGGGGAAGATCACAATCTACTATTCAATGGGATTCCGACGACCGCAGGGTCCGTGAACTTCCTTTTCCTCTACAGCACAGCAAAGCAACAATTGCAACGCTTCGCCAACAGATGGCGATTTGCGCTTGCGCAACCAATCGATAATACGCATGGTACTGTATCGTGGGTCGAAATATTGAATGTTGTAGCGTAGAAAGAAATGTATGTTTCACGTTAAATTTTTCCTAATCAATTTGGCAGTGTAAATAATACTGATCGTCGAAGGTTTCCATATCCCATATCGATAAGTTAGTGTCTTTTTCACACGTCTCATCCATTTTTTTGTTAACGAGTCTTAGCAGGCGATTAGTAGAAATAGCGTGCCTATTTTAACTTAAGCCTATTAACGAAGCATTCAACGTGGTGATGAAGCTAGCGGAAATGCTGCGTTGAAATAGTGGCATTCCCACTTGATTTTGCTTGTCTCTTTTAAGACAGTCATTATCATCGTCATCATCATCATCTCTTTTTCACAGTCAATGAACATTAGCGCTTTCCGATCATGGGGAAGAAAAGAACACGTAAACATCAGAAGGAGCCTAACGAGTCGACCCATTCGTCGGACGAGGAGAGACCGCAGCACGACAATGCTGGTAAATCATTCCTGGCCTTCTGCCCAAATAAAAAAGTCAATCAAAGTTTAGCACTTGATAAGCCTTTTAATCACCTTAGAACGATCTGTTAAAGTTGCTCATAAAATTATAATCCGAAACCAAATCATTAAATTAAGGCTTTGCTCATTATTGTTTTAAAAAGTAACTCGTCCCTCTTCCTCCTCCCGTTCTTTCTGTTGTGTAAAGGACAATTCCATATTTGACATTTTAAACAAATGATTAAACGTTTTCTGAGTTGTCGATTTGATAGGTTGTGGATGTTTGGCTTGTTCCTTAGTTTCTACTCGTGATCAGCTGTTTCTACGTAAACGATCTAAAGACAACAAACAAAGCAAAATTGTCGGTTCTTGTGCAGTTAGTATTGCAAAGGGAATACTATCTAATTTTAAAAAGTTTAGCCCAAAAAGATAAGGAGAAGGATATTTAATTTCAATATTAAAATGGAAACTTTCAGATTAACCTTCTCCAACAATCGTTTATTTACAGCACGCTAAGCATGGCACGTTCTCTTTCAGCCCGACTTAAGCTTAAAGGCCAGCGAACGTGAAAAAAAAAATTATTATTTTTTTTAAAATTCTCAGTTTCATATTTTTGTATTAATGGCTTCTCTACTCTTTACGCAGCAAATTGGCTATTTTACTTTCATTCAATGTCTGATAATGTATTGCCATCTTTAAAGCATAGCTGACGTCAAAGTGGATCAATGAACATTTCTGGCATAAAAGTGGCTGGATCTGGAATTATTCTTTTTATAGCCACTATTTAGCTACTTAACGTTTGTTTTTTTTTTTTGTTTTTTTTTTAGCTACCTCTACAGGGTGAATACAAAAGTCTGAAACCCCTTTTTATTTTTTGAACCGAAGCAGATATGTCAATTTTGATGAATCCAATGAACAGGAAGTTGTGGGTGGGCTATCCCATGGTGCACTTTTCGTCATCCCAAATATGCAAATTAGGACACATTCAAAATTTATCTCAAAAACCGTAAGGGATAGAGAAAAAAACCCAATTGCAAACTTGTTCAACGTAAAAAAACAAATAAAACAAAAAAAAAATCATCCAAATCGGGTCAACCAATCTCCCACAATAAGAAGATCATGTTGACCGTTTCCGGAACAGTGTAGCTTGCCATCCTGGAATTGTTCTGTCTTCTGTGTGCTGAAACATGCCTTTTATTTGCTTTTCCGCATGAAAGTAAATGTGGGTATGGTAATTTCTGTTAATTTTTTGATTTGCATGCTTTACATGGTGGAAATATCAACATTCAGTTTTCCTTGTGCAGTGTGACTGTTTGTAAGCTACAAACAGTTCACCACGTGATTGTGGGCAATAGGAATTAAGATACCTGGCAGGGGCGCTGCAGTCGCATTACATTTTGCGCCATCTGGTATGTAAAATTTGTACTTTTATATTGTAAATAAAGATTGAATGTTTATTTTCATTTGCTTGATTGGAAATATTTTTATATTGGTGGAATAAAGATGGCATGTAATCAGCACTATTTGGATGGTTTATTTACGGTTGCCATCTCAAAAATCTGTCAACCAGGACATGATGCATGAAAACACCGGATTTCGGAGCTTAAAACCCGGACATGTAAACAGTGTTGTTGTTTTTTTAAAGTTACTCAGCAAAATAAAAATTAGTTTTAATTGTTATAAATCAACTTTTTATGTATTTGCATACAATTTTACACTAATTTAGTCAAAGTTAGCCAAAAGAAGACAAAGTTGTTTTATAATTGAGATGAGAGGGGAGGGAAAAGAACGAGTCGGTTGATTGCGGTGGGGGGCGCGCGGTGGCTCAGTAGTGGGCTTTGGCGGTGACCATTAATTTGAAAACTTTAAAACCCGGACTTCAAATGAAACCCCGCCCGGACGCTTCCCGGACGCCCTCTAAACTAGGACAAAGAGGAAACCTGGGGAAACCCGGACGGATGGCAACCCTAGTTTATTGGATGGTCACAGTAAAAATGTTTTCCACATATCTTGCTGTATTTACTGGATCCCATATTTTATCCTTACTATTGAAAATGTAAATATGTATAAAACCATTAATGCATTTGTATAAGTATTAAAAAGACTTTATACTTTATCTGCCTAATTATTTTAATCCATTTATTTCGCCATTCAGAATTCTTTTTTATACTTGGCAAATTAAACAGAGATCTTTGGTATCGAATAACTATTCGAATTACATCCTAGGATGCAGCAATAGATGCCGCCAAACGTCCTTTTTAGTGACTTGTTTTACAGCATTTTCTATTGAGGAATCCGCCATTTTACAATATAATAATTTTAAATGTCAATACTAGGTGGCGATAAAATCATAATAATTATAGTGTCAAGTTTCCTATTGGTTAGTCCGATTTGGATGATTTTTTTTGTTTTGTTTGTTTTTTATGCTGAACAAGTTTGCAATTGGGTTTTTTTCTCTATCCCTTAAGGTTTTTGAGATAAATTTTGAATGTGTCCTAATTTTCATATTTGGGATGATGAAAAGTGCACCATGGGATAGGCCACCCACAACTTCCTATTCATTGGATTCATCGAAATTGACATATCTGCTTCGGTTCATAAAATAAAAGGGGGTCAGACTTTTGTATTCACCCTGTATATTGTTATTTTTTTTTTTTTAATGAAGATAAAATGGATAAATTTATGGAAACAGATTTTCATACTTGGAAAGTCTCAACATAAAAAAAACAAAAACAACAACAACAAAAAAAAAGACTAAAAACAAACTAATGCAACCTATCTCGCTGATTGCACTGCCCTACACATTAGGTGCCATTAAGCCTTTGCCCATTAAGCCCAATAACAATCATCGACAAAGGTTGGGTTCTTTAAAAGAAAAGGTGGCAGGTTGTGTCTTATCTATTCCAATAAGATAGGCAAATTTGAGAATTAAATGAATGTCTTTTTATTCAAACTTGAATAAGTATACCAATGAGATACAAAGAATAAAATCAAGCTCTTAACATGAAAGAAGAAAGTTAATCCTAAAATCCCCAATAACTTCAAGTCTAAGATAACATGCAATATTCAATAAATGAGAAATAAGATAAATAAAGTTCTAGTTCTTTCAGCTACTCTGAGAATAGGGCAGGTTCATCTGACGTCAGGCGCATTGCATGCTGGGATAGTTTTCTCGCTGGAGGACCGACAAACTCCATTCACTCATTGCCCGTTGCTGAATGTATGGAGCGTCTGCGATCATAGTTACAAAATGGTTAATTTTTGCGCAGTTATTGGCTGCGGAAATAAGAGTGTGAAAGAAGGGTTATCTTTTAACCGATTTCCCGCTGTATAAAAGACGAACCATTGAAAATCAAAATCTCCAAATGCAACGACGAGCGGCCTAGATTCGTGCTCTCCAGCGAAAAAATTTCGATGAAGCAAAGTGCAACAACTACGAGATTTGCTTGAATTATTTTATATCAGGCATGCATTTGGTTTCTCTTGGTCGTTGTCAGTTTATTGGGACTGACAAATGTAGGACAATTTGCATAAACCTACCCGTTTATTGTTGTGTAGTTCAAGTTAAAAAACCTTCCTCTTTTAATGAAAATTGGGGAGAATGACATTGTTCGCAAGGCGGATTAACGTAGTAGCACATGCCTCGAGCCCCGTGCCAATAAATATTTACATAAGTTTTGGTCATCTTCTAATACGAGCGCTAAACCAATGATATTAGCATAGTGACATTGCGATATTATTAGAGCTGTGCGATGTATTCGATATCAACATTGAACCTCGATATTTTCGTGTACATCAATGCCAGGACATCGATAGTATCGATTTTTTTTTTTTTTAATAATTGGAAAATGGTCTAGGAGGATTTTTTCACGCCATTACATTGATATTAATTAATAAATAGAGAAAAATAGTACAGAAAATTCCATGGCCTGGACTCGAACCAGGGATAGTTTTTTTTCTCTATCTTTTATAGTCAATAGTCGGATAGTGTGGTGTTGTTCCCAAAATACATAGAAAGATATTTAATTTTAAGTTTACTAATAGTTGAACAGCTCAGTGATTTGCGTTATTATTGTATTTCTGTTTCATTTAATTGCCATTAAAAATAAATACCAAAAACTGTTCAAAGTGAAGACATTTCTTTTATTTTGCTGTTCACGCCAACAGAAGAAAAAAAGCACTTTTCCACATAAATGAATTTATAAAATTAAGAACGAGACAGATCTCAGAAATATGACATAGGGGTTTTTAATTTTATAAATTCATTTACGTGGAATACTAGTTTAATGACTGTTCATTAAATGAAGTCTGACGAACTCAAAAAGCACATTCATTAGTTTCGAATTGCACTGCACAGTTTAGACTCATATTTACATCGCAGAATGAAAAAAAAAATTGTTTAGAACACGCAGAGTGAATGGGGTAGAAGTGCTTGTTGGTCCTCCAGCGAGAATGAATCACGTCATTTAGTGACGTGTGATCACGTGGTTGCACCTGCCCTATAAAAGGATCTTTTAAGGCTCAGTTTATAATAAATCACTCAAATTACTCTTTAATCAACACACATGACTATTTATGAATCTTATTAGTCAATGCATTTCACTTTACTTACAGTTATGTAGTATCAAAACGTCTGCAGATCTGTAATCACTTACACTATATGATCAAAAATATCCGGACACCCCTCACAGATCATCGATTGGCCCAATGTCACATGATAATGACTTGCACATCATTTAAATAGCTTCCCACAGCTTCAGGCACAACTCTGCTTGGACATTGGCAAGAATGGGTCGTTCGGCAGAGCTCAGTGAGTTCCATCGTGGAACCATCGTTGGATGTCACCTATGCGGCAAGTCCGTGCGTGACATTTTCAGCCTTCAGATACTCAAGTCAACAGTAGGCGATGTCATTATGAAATGGAAGACCCGGTGATCAACAACAGTTCAACAACGAACCAGTAGACCCAAGAAACTAACGGACAGAGACCGTCGAGTGCTTCGTCGTGTCACCCGCAGCAACCGGAAGTCCTCGGCGGAAAAAATTGCCACAGAGTTTCGAAACGCCTCTGCAAACGATGCCAGTACCATGACAATTCGTCGGGAACTGCACACGATGGGATTCCATGGCCGTGCTGCTGCCCACAAGCCCCACATCAGCAGGGTCGACGCCAAGCGACGTCTGGAGTGGTGCAAAGCCCACAGAAACTGGACAATGGACCAATGGAAACGTGTAATGTGGACAGACGAATCTCGCTACACACTCTGGCAATCCGATGGACGAGTTTGGGTTTGGCGCATACCTGGAGAACGCTTCTTACCTGAGTGCACAGAGCCCACAGTCAAGTTCGGAGGAGGAGGAGTCATGGTGTGGGGCTCATTTTCATGGTACGGACTGGGCCAGCTCTTTCCTGTGCAAGGAATCATGAACTCCGACCGTTATCTGAATGTTTTGGACAACTGTGCACTTCCAACGTTGTGGCAATTTTTCAGAAACGGGCCATTTCTCTACCGACACGACAATGCTCCGTGCCACAAAGCGAGGCGTGTACAGCAGTGGTTTGCGGACTCAGGGGTCGAAGAAATGGGTTGGCCGGCACAAAGTCCCGACCTCAATCCTATAGAGAGTCTGTGGGATGAATTGGAAAGATGCTTGCGGGCCAGATCACATCGGCCAACTTCTGTACCTGAACTGATTCTCGCTCTTCGGGAGGAATGGAGGAACATTCCTGAAAGTACCTACCAACATTTGGTGGAAAGTTTTCCCCGAAGGGTGGAAGCTGTGATTCGGGCAAAGGGATGTGCAACGCCCTATTGATTTCCATGAAATCGTGGCTAGAGCGCAAACGTGCATGTGTCCGGATATTTGTGATCATATAGTGTATATTCCGTTATTAAGTAGCGGAAGAATGGAGCTACTTATTGTTTTCACGATGTCTGTCTGTCTGTCTGTCCGTCCCCTTCATAATTTCCGCATTTTTTGAGGTAGAAAGTTGAAATTCGAAATGTAGCTTACAATGGGCATGTGCACCTTCACTATTTAGTTTGGTTTTGATTGACCTACTGGGGTAGGAGTTTTGTTGGCGGAAATTAGAGGGGACCAAAAAGTCTACGCATATTTATGCATATAAAGGAATGAAATTCGGTATGCAGGTTCCTCTAAGCAAGATCAGCATTACTGTAAAGTTTGGGCCAAATTGTCCCAATAGGGTCGGAGTTATGGGGGTGGCAATCACTTGGTCTTTAGAACTATGGCAACATTTTGAGTGTCATATATCATTGGATCAAAAATGATGAGAAAGGAAAGAAGATAGGGTTCTTTTATATTTTCTAAATACAAGGTTCGAGAAAATCAATTTTGGATTAAAAAAATGGGGGGTTAAAAATTGCAGATGAAGGAATAAAAAAATAGATGAACACAGGGTTTCCGCTACTTTCCTATACCTTCCTCGGTAACCGGACAGTTCAGAACATGACAAATCAGAACATGACAATTCAGAACATGACAATTCAGAACATCACTAATCAGAACGCTGATAAATCAGAACTATGCCAAATCAGAACTGTCACAATTCAGAACAATGACATATCAGAACATAGATAAAACAGAACAATGATTAATCAGAACTGTCACAATTAAGAACTATGACTAATCAGAACCTTGTTTAATAACATTATTTAAGGGGAGCTGAAGATAGTGTTGGGCATTATTGAAAAAAAACAACACGATATTTCTTTAATCGATTTTCATTAAAGCGATATCGATATGAAAATCGATATTTTCCATTCTAATTAGTTTTCAAGTAAAATACATAACAAAGGCGCCAGATTGAATGCAAAACATTTCAATTTTAATGAATTAAAACAAATAAGGAAAACGAGGTAAATTACATTGAATAATAGTTATTTTTATTGCGACAAATTATCTAGTCATTGCCATGTTTTCTGGTTTAACTCTATTCCTTTTAGCTCAAGTTGCTTTTCCACAAGCAGATGTGAAAGGGTGCTACTTTCATCTATGCCAGAGCGTTATTAGAAAGATCAACAGTGTTGGCTTAAAGGAAGCGTACGAGTCTGATATAAACGTGAAGTTGAAACTGAAGTCCCTACCTGCTCTCTCTTTTGTGCCAATACTTGAAGTGAGAACGGTCTTTGACCAACTAGCTGCCACATTTCCGGATGAACAACGCTACAATGAGGTTCTCACATATTTTTCTCTACCTACATCGAAGGAGCTGCAGGAAGATCACCTCTATTCCCAGTAACAATTTGGAATCATTTTGAGGCTGCTGCTGAAAGATGTCCTAAGACTACAAATTGTTGTGAAGGTTTTCACAACACCTTAAATTCACTGTTTCATTGTAGCCACCCGAGCATTTGGAACCTATTCGAAGGATTAAAACGAGACATAGCTTGCCAGCTATTATTATTAGCCAATGCCCAGACAGGTCGCCCAGAAGCCACAAAAAAGAAGTACGAGACCCTGAGTATTAGAGTAGCAAGAATTGTCCAAGAATATCATGCTGAAGAAGACAAATTAATATTTTTACGTCGAATGGCCAATCTGCAGTGATTTCTTTTTGTATTTTTTTGAAAAATAACTATTATTCAATGTAATTTACCTCGTTTTTCTTATTTGTTTTAATTCATTAAAATTGAAATGTTTTGCATTCAATCTGACGCCTTTGTTATGTATTTTACTTGAAAACTAATTAGAATCAGTATCGCTTTAATGAAAATCGATTAAAGAAATATCGTGTTGTTTTTTTTCAATAATGCCCAACACTATCTTCAGCTCCCCTTAAATAATGTTATTAAACAAGGTTCTGATTAGTCATAGTTCTTAATTGTGACAGTTCTGATTAATCATTGTTCTGTTTTATCTGTGTTCTGATATGTCATTGTTCTGAATTGTGACAATTCTGATTTGGCATAGTTCTGATTTATCAGCGTTCTGATTAGTGATATTCTGAATTGTCATGTTCTGAATTGTCATGTTCTGATTTGTCATGTTCTGAACTGTCATGGAACCACCTTCCTCGGGAGGCTTAATTTCTTGTTTGGCACTTAACACACTTTATATCAACAGGCCATTATATTTCACTAATCACACATCACCTTGATGCACAAAAACACACTTTAGAATAATCTGGATCAATTAGTAAGTGAATCCACTGGATGGCTCAGGGCACCTTCGACATCGCGCACTAAACGCCTTTGTGCGTCCACTAAACGCACTAACGTATTCGTCATGGAACCGCGTGTTCGTCATCGCGAGTGCGTGCACTATCGGGCGTTTCGTGCACGCACCAAACGACCCTAGGTTAGGAGCAGAGTCGTTTAGTGCGTTGCAAGATGGCGCTGCCCTTGAGCTTGAAATGTAGCGATAGATAGTTCGGAGTTTTAGTTACCGTTAAAGAGCCAACAGGTATAATAAAATAATTGAAATCTGTATATCGTTTAAACTGACATTGAAATTACTGTGTAATGAACGATTTCGTCGTGTTATATGAATGCAGATGTTATGATGGGTTTTATTTTGAGCAGCATGTTTATTATTCATGATAGCATGGGTGAGGTGAACATCCCACTTTCGTGCTCTTTCCCGTTTTTCATGACACACACAAAATGCACTACACTTTTTTCACCGCTCGCTCTGAGGGACGTCACTAGGTGCATTTAGTGTGCACATGTTGAACGCGCCCTCAGACTGTCCCTACTAAGTTCAAAATGCACAGTTGTCTTCTTTTCACAATGATAGGCACTTAACCACGCTAATCCCTCGCAGTAGCTTTTTCCTTTAACTCACAAAGCCCTGAAGAATGTTGAGGTTCCGATCTCCAATGATGATGCCACTGTATGTAGATGGTGTTTCTCTGTGTAGTGAGTTGAGTGGGGTGCCCAGTGTGCCATGCTGTACCTGGCCTAGGCTGGCCAGATCAACAGCAACACCTGACACCCCCCCTCAATAATCCATCTACTCTAAATTTGACACAAATGTACCTCTATTAGTATCTTATGATGAGCCTGCTCACATCTTAATTTGGAAGGAGAAACTAACAGTCCATTTTACTATCCATGATGGCTTCACAGCAGCCTTGAGTGTCTCGACTAGTCCCCCCTCCAAATTTCAATTTACCGTCGATAGTTCACATCCAAGAGAGGAGCGTGCTCAGCCGCCCTTCTGCAATCGCATTGGCAGACTCATAAAGTTCGTTTAACTTTCTTTTATAAAGGAAACGTCGCTTCCGGTCTCCCTTCCCTCTCTCGTTTTATCAAAGTCCAATAAGAGCAAATGAATAAATCATTATTATTTCTAACTCTACATAGAATCCATAATGCAAACTACCCTTCAATTAATTCAATGCTTCAATTCACCTAAAAATCCAAAGACAATTCTAACTGTATTCAAATACAACCCAAAAGACAGTCTCATCCTGTCACAGCACCTCCCCTCCTGCTGTTTCACAATTGTATGCCCTCCTTTTTATCCAATATGAGAATTACTAATTCTCTCAATAATGTGAGTATCTATCACACAAAATTCCTATGAATTCATATTCACCTTGTTAAACTGAATAATGTATGCAATTATTCCAATGACCAAGTTTCTCCCAAAAATGGTTTTTCAACACAACACGTGAAACGTCACACAAAAATAAAGAAAACCTTGGAATAGCAAAATGGTAGCGTTTAATAATGAACTTACGTGTTTCGAGATAATCTCATCATCAGGGTAGGGAACATATTCTCATCATGTAGTCATGTAATCTCGATTTCCTCGAAACTTTGGAGATATATAAGGAGCAGGGAAGCAAACTCCTTAATGGTGACTAGGGTCCTATGGACCTTAATGTCTGGGATAACTTGCTTAGATACATGCACTAACGGCTTGTGGCTTCTCTCATCACTTAGTTTCTCTGATTGGACGCTTGCCTTGTGGCTCTTGGTTTTGACTTCTTATTTGTTGCTTTTACCGGATTTGTCCTTCTCTCTGACTTATGTGGAGGTAACCTTTGACTCCTCCCCGCTCTCTTTTATTGGCTACTTCATCCCCCCCCCTTTTTTTTTATTTTTTTAATTTTATTTAATTCTTTGGTCTGTACTTGTGTCCTGCTTGCAATTGATTGGCTTATTTTGTTTCAAAATTTATTCTGTATTCTTGGCTGTAATTTTACCTGATTGGCTTTGCTTTATATTTTTTATCCGCTTGTAAAGGGAACCTGATTGGTCCTTATTATATATAAATAGTCTTAAGGCGCACTATAACATTCAGTCTTGGTGAAAAATGGACGCGTAGCGTCTGAAATACGTATCCAGGTTTAATAAATATTTGGTTGTGGAAAAGTGGTTTTGGCTCTTTGTGCTACCATTGAAGATACTAGAAAAGCCATTCATTTGTTAGAGTAAGCTGGTAGATTCATTAGATGTCATTAGCTTATTAGTAAACTTTTGGGGAGAATATACACATTAGTAGCTTTCATAGAAAAATAAGTACCAACTCAATTTTATTTCCAGATTTATTTTTTTTTATCATGCATTTTTGTAATTAAAACTTCCACCCAAGTTTTTTGGTGTTTTAGAATCCAATGTTTTGATTTTAGAATACATTCCTGTGCTTTTTACCAGATGAAGACTTTTGAGGAATGTCAGTTTGAATTTTGAAGCCTAGATTAGGAATTTTGAATAATAATTGAGATATTGTTTAGTTAATATTTGAAATTTTTGATCTAATTTAAGAATACTTGGTATATTTCCAGCACGTTCTTGTCCTCATGTCATGAAGTCAGTCAGCATTAATGGGATTAAGAAACTGTTCAAAGGAAGTGTTAGTCTGGGAATCTGCCAAGTAAGAATTTATATATCATCTTGGTTAACTTTAACTTCCTTTTTTCTTTTTTCCTTTTTTCTTTTTTTTTTTTTTTGTAATTGATGTTTTAGATAGAATTCCAATATTTTGTTTAAAATTATAATCTATAGGATAACTTCTTTTATTTACAATTGAAGATTTAGTTTCTTTCAAATTCAGAAGCCATATACGTACTTACTCTGTTCAAGATTTTTTTATTTTTATTTATTTTATTTATTTACATTATTTTATTCTGCACAGAATACAAAAACAAACCTTGCAGAAAGGGGAAAATCAAACGGCAAAAGCCAATTAAATGACTCCCCACACAAAATTCAAAAAAATAATCATGAACAAATAAATCAATCATCAAATTAACACAGCAAAAAAAAGATGACAAATTTATTTACAAGAAAATTAAAATCTATTTACACACAAAAATTGTTTACAATGATGAAGATGACAAGAGAAAATATCAAAATCTGGAAAAAGATCTAAAAAAAAAATTGAAATCATTAATAATAACGGATAAAGCACCAGGCCCAAAAAAAAAGAAGATTGAAAGCCATTGAAAATGTAATGAACGAGACGGGACAATGAACAACACACAAGATAA
Organism: Rhysida immarginata; assembly: GCA_023313115.1. Taxonomy (NCBI): domain Eukaryota; kingdom Metazoa; phylum Arthropoda; class Chilopoda; order Scolopendromorpha; family Scolopendridae; genus Rhysida; species Rhysida immarginata. The sequence goes on along the minus strand of JAHWFO010081222.1, from coordinate 312,570 downwards.
AAGAGCAGAATTAATAAAACCACGTAAAAGTTTAAAAAGAAAGAAAACATTCGGGCAGAAAAAGATTTGTTTGGACGTCCTTCTAAGGATACGCTCGGACTCCTGGGTAAATGAATATGGAGCAGAATAGTCACTATTTAAGTATCTGAAAAAAATAATGCGAACAAATCTCCTTTCAACTCGCTGGAAAGATTTAAGGTAATTCTGGGCACAACCAGACCAAACTGGCGAGGCATAAGTAATCATAGGAAGAACAACAGCATCAAACAGTTTGGAAAAGGTATCAAAATTACAGAATTTTTTTAGTCATCCGACAAATCTGTCCTAAACATGCAAAGCCCTTTCTGACTCTATCCAAAATATGCATTTCAAAAGACAATTTAGCATCGAGAATCACTGGCATCACAATGTCGTTTCATACCTTTTCATTTGAACTCCCCTCGTAGTTTTGTTAAAATCGTTCATTTTATTCAGTGAATTAATTTTTTTTGGCCCCTCCCCATTCGCGATATAAGTTTTTCTATTAGAAAACTCGAAAAAGAGCTTTGGAAAGGTCTTTCATGGCCAACTACTGGTTGGGTGACAGCCAGTGGATCTCCGCTGTTCCCCCTCGTACTTCAAAGGGCACTCAAAGCCGTTGGTCCCGGCTGTTACTGTCATCTCGTAGCAGTCGTTATTCAATACTGGGATGGTGCAAAATTCCCTATAGGAATAGGTGCCCAAATCATCGCTTGGAGGGGAGGGGGTTGTGTACCAGAAGAAGGTCTTTGATTTCTGTTTTCTGCCAT